>CM057816.1:11936734-12251734 GCA_030067965.1 Latrodectus elegans
TTTTTATAATAGCGTATGCAAAATAAATAACTCTGAAACTTGAAAAATGTAATGAAGTAGTGGAACAACCCCTACGAACAAACAAATTTTCATGGACTGAGGCCACAGCCCTTTAATTCAAAACAATTACCAGTATCTGAACAATTTAATAACTTATTATAAACATTTATAA
This sequence comes from Latrodectus elegans, assembly GCA_030067965.1. Taxonomy (NCBI): domain Eukaryota; kingdom Metazoa; phylum Arthropoda; class Arachnida; order Araneae; family Theridiidae; genus Latrodectus; species Latrodectus elegans. The sequence goes on from CM057816.1 coordinate 11,936,907, forward strand.
GTTACAACTAGAATGTAGTAGCTTAAAAATAAAACTAATTATAACATTAAATAAATACATAATATGGTCACACACACATAGTTGCTTTAATGAATTGTTTTTATCTTAAATATCTAATTAATTTGGACTTAACTTGAAAATCCATATTGTTTTTTTTTCTATATATTGCTATGTATCAATAACTTGTGCACCTTAATTTCTTTGTAAATATTAAAGTGTGATTATAATTAATAAATGAAAAATGATAATTTAGTTATATTAGAATCATTGTATCTAATGGGATATCCCTAGTTAATATTTTTTCTCTTGGTATTTATTTATGTATTATTGATTAAACATCAAATCATTAATTTATTAAAAATTTCGATTAAACAATGAATATTGTTTACTAAAATCTGCAAATTTTTGAATTGCGTAAATATTTTATAAATCTTATAAGTTGTATTTAAGTGCATATAGCATAAAGTCACCAGTTGCCCACCATGTCTAGTGGTCAGTGTGCCTTACTATGGGTAAGGAGATCCTGAGTTCGAATCCCGGTTTGGGCATTAATGTATTTTCTCTCTCTCTCTCTCTCTCCTGTTTTTATTCTTTCCTTGTATGAAAGGCTTGTGAATGGTTACCTACTGTATAAACGGGTGCATATGGCATGTGTGTACTGAGGCAGTCGGACATTACACCAAATTACGGTTTAGTTGGAAAATTGGAGCTGGCTGTGTGGCGCAAGACAACAGTAAAGTCACCATTGCTAAGACGCTTGGGAGTACTTACTCTGTAATCGACTTGTGATTCAAAACACACTTATTTTCCATTCTGTCATTATGTGTTTATATAAAACGTTGGTGTCTATCAATAACTAGAAAAAGAGGTAAAATGGCCTTTGGCTAAGCACCTCCCTTAGCCATTAAATCATCGATTCATAGTTACATAATATATCTGATAATGCGTTCAATTAATTCTAAGGATAAGAAATTTCACACACTTCATATCACTATATCAAACAAAAGTTGTACAGGTGAAATATGTACACTACTGGCCATTAAAATTGCTACACAAGAAAGAAATGCAGATAACAAAATGATATTTATTGGACAAATATATTATACTAGAAATAACAAGTGATTAAATTTTCAAAAAATTTGGCTGGATATATATATATATAGATCCTGAGAAATCAGTACCCCGAACAACCACCTCTGGCAGTAATAACAGCAGTTATACGCCTGGGCATTGAGTCAAACAGAGATTGGATTGCATGTACAGGTACAGATGCCCATGCAGCTTCAACACGATGCCACAGTTCATCAACCGTAGTGACTGGCGTTTGGTGACGTGCCAGTCGCTCGGCAACCATTGACCAGACGTTTTCTATTGGTGAAAGATCTGGAGAACGTGCTGGCCAGGGCAACAGCCGAACATGTTCTGTATCAAGGAAGGTCCGTACAATATCGGCAACATGCGGTCGGTCATTATCCTGCTGAAACGTAGGGTTTCGCAGGGCTCGAATAAAGGGTAGAGCCACGGGTCGTAACACACCAGAAATGTAACGTGCACTGTTCAAAGCACCGTCAGTGCAAACAAGAGGTGACCGAGACATGTATCCAATGGTACCCCATACCATCACGCCAGGTGATGGGCCAGTATGACGATGACGAATGCACGCTGCCAGTGTGCGTTCACCACGATGCTGCCAAACACGGATGCGACCATCATGATGCTGTACACAGAACCTGGATTCATCTGAAAAGATGACGTCTCGCCATTCATGCGCCCAATTTCGTCGTTGATCACACCATTGAATGCCCTCTTGTATATGACGCAGCGTCAAGGGAAGCCGCAGCCATTGTCTCCGAGCTGAGAGTCCATGCTGCTGCAAACGTCGTCGAATTGTTCGTGCAGACACTTGTTGCCTTCCAAACGATCCCGTTTCTGGACTCACGGCTCGTAACGTGGTTGCATCGATCCATTACGGCCATGCGGATAATATGTCTGTCTTCTCGGCTGCTAGTGATAGATGGCCGTTGAGATCCCGCATGGCGTTCGGTATTACCGTCCTGAACCCATCGATTCCATATTCTGCTAACAGTCATTGGATCTCGACCGACACGAGCAGCAATACAGCGATAAGATAAACCGCAATCCCGGTACGCTACAATTCGACCTTTATCTAAGTCAAAACGTGCTGGTACGCATTTCTCCTTCTTACACGAGGCGTCACAACAACTTTTCACTAGGCAACAACATTCAAATGGAATTCGTGTATGAGGAACCGGCTGAACAATTTCCCCATTTAAACACAATGTGAGTGTCGCTACTGGCGCCTGCTTAGTCTGAATGCGCTGAAAAGCTAATCATTTGCATATCACAGCACCTTCTTCCTTTCGTATAAATTTCACGTCTGTAGCATGTCGCCTTCTTGGTGTAGCAATTTTAATGGCCAGTAGTGTAGATTACAATATAGCTTTGTCAAAATCAAAATCGTTCAAATATGTTTGATTCAGTTCATAATTTTTTTGTTAAAAATTTTATTTTATAATCTGTAAAAGAAACAAAAATAATTGTAAATGATGTCCTATTTTAATTACAATTCCAAAATAATTGATATATAATTACATAAACAACGCGCGATTTACATTCGGAAAACAATTTTTTTGTGGCTGTCTTTGAAAAATAGAACAAATTTCGGAAATGTGTGCTTATAAAATTCATAGCCTTGAGTCTTTTTAAAGTAAAGAAACTAGTTTCTAAGATATTCATTTCTAAAGAAATATTATAATTTTGAAAATCGTATATTTCGAAGTAAATCAGAAATCAAACAGATTTGAATAGATAAAAATCAGAAATTTAATTTGAATGTTTAACTCTGAAATAGGACTACCAATTTCGATTGCATGAGGAAATGGAAACTCGCAAAAATTAAACTTTTTTATAAAATACTATGGCGAGGAAACAAATATTAATTTAAGTATCTTTGATAATAGTGGGAAAATCAAGAAGATGTACGTTAAATTTATATATGGCATGATATATTTTATTTAACTGAGGTAATTTGGTTAGTGTGCCTGTCTACGGATAGGGAGGTACTGGGTTCGAATCCCGGTTCATGCATGGATGTACATTCTCTTTCTATCTATCCTGTCTTTGTCCTTTCCTTGTGTGAATGAGGTGAGAATGGTTGCCTACCCTTTAAACGGGTCTCTATGGCATGTGTGAGTACTGAAGAAGTCGACTCTACACTAAATACGGTTCCGTTGGAAAAGCGGAGCAGCGCACCCCAATTTGCCTGCCTAGCTGGCACTCGAGAACAACAAGAACTGAGGTAATTAAAAATTTAAGATTATGAATGAGCACCAACATTTAAAATTTTGTATTGTAATGATGAGGAAAATGAGCTGTAAAACAAATAATAAAATAAATGTGACATTCTGTAATATTTAGTATAACGTATAGTTAGCGACACATCCCGCTTTTCGTTTTCTGCATCTGAAAATAAAGAAATTTATATTGTATAATATATATATATATATATATATATATATATATATATATATATATATATATATATATATATATATATATATATATATATATATATATATATGCTAAATATTCAGCTGGTGGATTTCATTAACATTGATTAAAATAAAAATGTAAAAGTTATAAATTTACTAAGGCAAATATGTTAAAAAATCCCTACCTACAAAAATATATTGACAAATTAAGCTTTTAATATTCATGATTTAAGTTGACCACCGATGGCTAAATGGTTAGCGCTCCTGAGCTGTGGGTCCCGAGTTCTAATCACGATTCGGGCATGGATGTTATTTTCTTTCTCTCTTCTTTCTGTGTTTCTCTGTTTGTTCTTCTGGAATGATGTACGAATGTGGCCCACCCTATAAATATGTTTGTGGTGGTATAGCGCGGGTAACGCTACAGACCTCCATGACTCGGTTCAAAGGTGCCTGCTGAGTAACGACAAATGAGAAGCAGTTTCTGGCCTTGTGGTAAAAGTGATTGTCACCCAAGTGCCCACCGTTGGGAAAAAAATCATGATTTAATATGAAAAAGAAAACACAGAGAAGTTGAAAAAAAAGGAATCTACAAAAAAAAAAAAAAAAAAAAAAAAAAAACAATAAAGTATTTTGCGTTTGTTTGTCAAGTGGATGACCTTTTTATTTACTTTTCATCCCTGCGTGTTTTAAAACGGCTTCATTTCCAGAGAAAGGCAAAAAGAGAGATTTAATGAACTACTGAACTGGGAGAAACTGTTTCCCAAAATTATAAAATAATATAATTAAAGAGTATCATTAATTCTAAGAATCATGACGAGAAGATTTCGTTAAAGTTTTATTTGAAGGTATTATTTAGATGATTGAGTGCTTGGTTACCTGAAAATGTAAAAGCATATCGTATGTTAACGATAGAAAAATTAGCTTTTAAGAAGAAAGTGCAGCTAGCGAATTTGAGCTAAAAAATTACGTTTGTAGAATAGAAGTATATTAGGAAATGCTAGTAATGCGAATAATTTTAATTTAGAAAGGCGCGATTCGTGCAATTTGCAACAGCTGTAAATGGAGACGATCTATGTTTTTATTTTATATTATTTGAAAGACAAAAGGGGCGGCGAATAGATTTTGAAGACACTCATCGGGTATCTCATCAAGGAACTTTTATTAAAATATTTAAAAACGCCAAAATCATTTCGTCATAAATTTCGTGAGCATTTACGTCTAATTAATAAAAATGCAGAAGGATATTACTTCTGAATTACAAAATTGCTTTATATTGAGTGGTTAGATGGTCTTAAAATTACAAACTTTGAAGAAGTTAAAGACTTAGTTATTAGGGAACAATTAACGAAAAGTGTTGCCTGACTGCGGATAGGGAAGTCCTGGGTTTGAATCCCGGTTCGGGCATAGATGTACTTTCTCCGTCTGTCTATCCTGTCTTTGTCCTTTCCTTGTATGAATGGGTTGTGAATGGTTGCCTACTTCTAAACGGGTCCCTATGGCATGTGTGTGTACTGAAGAAGTCGGATTCCACACCAAAATATGGTTCAGCTGAGAACGTGGAGCAGCGCACCCCATATTGCAAGCCAAGCTGGCACATGACAACAACAACAACAAAAAGTGTTCCTCCCGCTGTTCATAATCATTTCATAGATGAATGGACTAATTTAACTAATGTGGAAAAATAACAGAGAAATTAAATTCCTAGGAAAATGCTCTTCGGAATAAACTCTTGAGTTATTCGGTTCGAATAAATCTTGAATAGCCGTCTTTGAATTAAAATCTTGAGTTGGAAACAAATTTATTATCTTAATTGTTAATTATGTAAGCAAATTTAATGATCGCTGTAAAAAAATTTAAAAAATGAAGAGAAAACTGTGAATTTAAGAAGTCCCCCCAGAATGAGTGTTTTTATTCGAAAGAAAAACGAAACTCGAGCCGACCACCCTGTCTAGTGGTCAGAGTACCTGACTGTGGATAGGGAGGTCCTGGATTCGAATCGCGGTTCGGGTATGGATATACTTTCTCCCTTTATATATCCTTTCTTTGTCCTTTCTGTGTATGAATGAGGTGTGAATGGTTGCCTATCCTATAAACGGGTCCCTATGGCATGTGTGTGTACTGAAGCTGTCGGACTCCACACCAAATATGGTTCAGTATGAAAAAGTGGAGCAGCGCACCCCATATTGTCAGCCTAGCTGGCACAAAAAAAAAAAAAAAAACTCCAATTTTAATCTAGCAGTGATAAAAAATTGCATCAAATATTTTAATTGTAATAAATATGGTCATATTTCTAAAGACTGTCCAAAAGAAAGAAAAAGCTTAATTTGTAGAGAATGTGATGAGAATAGACATCCCAATGGCATTGTTCGAAAAACAAAGAAAAAAAATGTGACGGTGATTGTTGAAAACTCTTCCCCTTTAAAAACTATTATGAGAAAGCAAAAACAAATAATTCTAAGTTTGTTAGTCGGTCAACATTCATCTTTTGCAGACGGCCGAGGCAAACGATTGAAAGTCCATTCCGAACCAATTAAAAAATGTGATTCCGTTAATGAGAAAATCGCTTGTGGATTAGACTCTGCTGCAGCATTTGTTTCTAACTACTAGAATAAATCATCTGGAATTAAATGTTAATTACTTAATTATTTATCCTTTCTAAATGACAACATTATGGCAGTTGACCAAAGTGTAGAAAGGAAGTTTCGAGACAAAACATAAATTGCTCTCTTGAGCAGCTGGTATTCGAATAGTATACCATTTTCTGAAACGGAAGTCGAATTGAAAGCTCAACAAATAAAGCTGGAAAGAGAAGAACAACTTATAATAGGAAAAAAATAAATAAATGGTATTCAGACAAAAACAGAAGAAAGGAAGAACAATTTTACATTGATTGAGGAAAAATAAAAATAAATCTCGATTCTGTGTTTTTGAAATTAAAAATGGTAGAAAGATAACTCCTATTATGAATAATAGTTCAAGTGAAATTAAAAGAAAATATATGTGTGTGTGTGTGTGTGTGTGTGTGTGTGTGTGTGTGTGTGTGTGTGTGTTTGTGTGTGTGTGAGTAAGGTAACCGAATTATCGCAGGATGGGGATTTAAACTCTGAATATATTCTTACATTTGATAAAAGAAAATTTTTTGCAAGACAACTGAAGATACAATCAGTATACTCTGTAAATAAACAAGATGATATTAAAATTGATAAAACTATTTTTTATTATAAAAAAACTGGAAATTGTAACATTAATTAATGATTAAGGAAATCATTTTGTATTGAATATAAGTGTTTGTGTGTGAGTTTGGATATACTTCATTAACTAAGATGGAAATTAATGAAGTTCCAGGAAGAAAATCAGTTCGCTTACCTCCACATGAAGCAAATGCAGCTGAGATGAATGCCAATAAGAATATTGGGAAAGAATGGAAAGGAAACTAATTAGCTCTGAAACAGGATCACTTTATGCCTAGGTTTGCCAGATTTCTGAAATTTTTGACCAGAACACCAGAATACTCCACCCCTCCCCACCGAGCTGGCAGCGGTCTTGCCTTCGGTTCAACAGTTCGCGGGTTTGAATCCCACCTTGAGCATGGATGTTTGTAGTGGTTCGAAATCCGTGAAACCGTAGGTCCCGGTCTGATTAGTCCTCATGTGCAAAAAATGATCGTTGAGCGACAAACAAACCAAACCAAACTAACCCCCCAGAGTCAAGGGCACACATCCTTGGCAAGTTTGTAGAGTGTTATATATATATATATATAATGTGGGTGTGCTATTATGAATAAATAATTATTGATTAGAAACCTAAACAAGGGGTAATATAATAAATAACTATCATAAAAATTCTAGCAAAAATATAAATTTAAATATTTTATTTTCGCACGCGCGTGCGACACACACACACACGTTATTATTTATGATTTAATTAAGTGAAAAAGGAGAAACACTGTGAGTTAGGAATAAGATTTTGAGCAATATTTTATATGCATTATTTCTCATTGGCCAGGAGTATTTTAGAAAGGATTTTTTGGTTTCAATCTTGTTGAAATCTTCACAAGCTAATAAGTTAACCGAAGATTCCTTCTTCAAATATCATCATAAGTCCATACCATAAACATTTATCATAAGTTCATGGCTTGTTCGTCGAAGAAAATATTCTCTGCTGGTGCAAATGCTCCAAGAAAGCAGAAGTCATACTTAACAATTTTCATTAAATGCTATCGGATTATAATTGAATTAATCAAACAGCGTGGGCGATTTTCCTTCAATTGAAATAATCCTATTTTTGCTTGTCTCTTCTGTTAGTGTTCCCAATTTGACCTCAAGCACAGCTTCGAGCATGCCCACGAGACAAGACAATGCGATGACTAAGTTACTTATTAGAAGACCATTACTTTTCTTTATGGTTTTCTTTTTACACCATACAGAAATAAATAACATTATTCTATAAGCAATACATCACAGTTAATAAATTTTACATTTTTCCCGTCAGCTATAAATTTTTAAAATTTTTGACATGAGGAAAACCGGTCGGGACACCAGGGTATTGTCTGTAAACGGTGACATCTGGCAAGCATACTTATGCCTGTCCTATAGAGATGGTTCATAAAATTGGTGACGATAGATTTCGATGGAATTCAAACAATTGGTGACGATAGATTTCTTGTAGATTACACAAAACCAGATAATCAGACAATTGAAGATAAATTCCCTTTGCTCAGAATTAATGATTTATTAGAATGTGTCTTGGTGAAAGTAATGTTTTCACAACTCATGGTTACCTTCTAATTCTTCTAATTAAGCAGAGGAAGCTAAGCTGAAGACTTTTAACAGATCAGTTTGAACGTAGGATTTTTGGTTTGTTAAGTTCTCCTTTAGAACATCAGAGATTTATGCATCAAATATTGGAACTATTGTTGAATAAGAAAGTTTTGTATTATTTTGATGGTATTTTGATATTAGCTAAGAACTACAGTGATATGGTTGAACGAATAAAAAAGGTCTTTGTAAAACTTAGATCTTCTAATTTGACTTTAAAATTGTCAACAATTTTTTTAATAACGGCGAGCACAAGGGGGGGGGGTTAGGCCTTCTCCTGAACAACGCCGGAAAATACCACGCATTTATTGTTACCCGTGGACACCTGTGAACCATGTCACGGAAGAGAGTAGCATTACCCATGATACTTCACCACAAATCCGCTTATAGCGTGCACCACATTCATTCATTATTTCAAAATAAAGGACGAAGAAACACAGAAACATCAATGCCCGTACCGGAATTCAAACCTGGAACCAACAATCTAATAGTCAGGAATGCTAACCATACCACCATAGGCCGGCTTTGCCGGTATGGAAGTTCAAAATCATCGGCTTTAATAGTTTTAATGAATTATTAATTTATAGACAGAATTTTAACGTTTCTCCTTTTAAACTACATTTCGATATTTATTTTGTACTAGAAAAATGTCCCTTTGTTACGTTAGTCCTAAGCGTTTTACAAGTTAAACAGCAAAGTTCTTTCAGCTTTTTATGATCCAAAAGAGCATGGCCTACAGAAAGTGTAGCCTATTGCTAGTCCGCTAAGTAATCGCCATCTAGTGAAGGTTTTTCCACGAGATGATAGTTCAAAGGGTGGAAGAAGTGGTAATCTGATGGTGCAAGACTTTGTGTAACGAGGATGGGACAAAGTCTCCCAACCAAATCGCTGTATGGCATTCCTGACCACCTGCGCGACATGTAACCTAGCATTATAGGCCAAGAAGTGTATACCCGTGCTATTAACCAGTGATGGGTCCTTCTGTAGCGATGTCTGTCGCACACTTTCCAACTGAAGCAAGTACGGCTCCGCAGTGACCGTTTGGTCCGCTGACAACTCATAGTGAACCACTTGATGATTAGTCCTCTAGACACCAGCTTCATCCCGGAGGTACAAATCTACCGACCTGAATTTGTGATAAACCAATGCCTTGCCATACGTTCATTCACAGCACTGTACTCAAACGCTTGTCATATTTGGTGGCTTGATGCAGCAGCTGATAAGTTCAGTTTGAAGTCGTAAAGTAAACAACATCAAAAAAGAGCTCTTTCAATACGTTTATTTCTCTTTGCTACTGTATAAGTTACGATTGATAAATGCGCGCAGTGAACTTGGTTTTATAAAGAATGATATTTCTACTCTCGGCTGACCGGCATCTCAATCTCACCATACATTAATTTGCATACTTAATTTGACTTCATTCAATGCCAACGCACGAAAACGTCTAGAACTTCCTTGTTTACCTTATACTTAAATAAATAAATTTTTAGATTATCCAAATAAGTTTATTGTTTTTGCTCCTTGAGTGTTTCCATCTGAACAAGTGCAAAACTCAAGCATTCATTCGAAATGCCATCTTAAGAAAGAATATAGTCATTTTTGCCAATTCTTGGTTGTTAACATTTAAATTAAACCATTAAACTTTTAAGAAGCTGGCCAACTTGTCTAGCGGTCAGCGTGCCTGACTACGGAAAGGGAGGTCCTGGGTTCGAATACCGGTTCAGGCATGGATGTACTTTCTCTCTCTGTCTATCCTGTCTTCGTCCTTTCCTTGTGTGAATGAGGTGTGAATGGTTGCGTACCCTATAAACGGGTCCCTATGCCATGTGTATGTACTAAGTAGTCGGACTCCACACAAAATACGGTTCAGTTGAAAAAGTGAAGCAGCACACCCGAGTTTGCCAGACTAGCTGACACACGAGAACAACAAATTTTAAAAAGAGTTAATTTGTGTGCCACGTGATCAGATTTAAGGATTAGTTTTTCTGCAGTTTAAATCGTGAAATGTCCAGCTGCTCCAATGAATTGTGATCACACACACACACACAAAATGAATGTTTATATGTGAAAACTTAGATTTCAACTATTGGGTTGCGGAGGCCTGGTTGGTTATCGTATCGCTCTCCTTAGCCGAAGGTAATGAGCTCGAATCTCGGCTTAACGAAAGACCCGTCGTTTTCGTTAACGGTGAATGGGACACGTTAAATAGATCGGGGTCGCAAAAGGAGAAATTGGAATGATGGAATAGAATAAGTTAATAGTTTGAGGTGGATAATGTTCAATGATGCTCACTAAAATATTTTCGCTCAGTTCTTCAGAATTCTTTTTTGTAAATCTTTGTAAGCTTAATATCGTTAAGCCATTCTGCGCAATTTCTTCAGCAATAAGATATAAAGGTAAATCAAAATTTATTTCTTTTATAAGAAATCTGGAAATCGGGTTGAAACATGGAGTTAACTGATACTCCAAGAATGTTGTTTATCTTGCTTATTTCTACAGCAGTATCTGGGCAATTAGCTTCGAATAGAAGTTTACCTTGACGGGTGTTTTAAATTTGTGTTTTTTTTTTTCCCTGATTTTTTACAAGTTGAATTTTTTCTAGCTATAAATTGTAAGATTATTTTTGGAATAGATGCAGTACCATTAGTGGGAGACAGGAAAATTAAGAACATTGAAGTACCATTTTCCACTGCTAACTACATTAGTCACGGAACAGAATCTTCCAAAGTCAATAATCTTGAAGTGTTTATGTTTGGAATTCACGAAACGCAATCCGTGTAAATCATTTCAGTCTCTGCTTCAGTCATTTTAAATCCATAATAATCAAAAAAGCAAAATTTAAAAAAAAAAGAGAGCAAAAATTTAATTAATAAAAATAAAAGAACAAAAATTCTCAAGCTGAGACAATCAAACACTAAGCCAAAGTCAGACGATAATTTCAACATTTCGTAATTTAGAACAATCCTCCATTAGGTGTAAATTAATAAACGAAATAATTATGCTGCTTAAACGTGTCTGAAGTTTTTCTTTAGATGTAATCAGCTTTCATACAGACTTGGTCTTCCAGAGTACGTGGTGGTAAGTTTTTCTCTGATTTAGTTACTACCTCAGTGATTGATGACTGCAAGTCTTTAGATTCCTTAATAAAAAGTATTAAAACATAAACGATTAAAATACTAAATAAACCAGAAGGTTGGAATCTATTTTCTACAGCGTTGGAGAGGGCATTTGCTATAAAAAGATGCTTCAAATGAATTCTAAGTAGAAATTCTTCTAAACATTTTTGGTGAGGAAACATCAAATATAATTTTTTACATACGCGATGATGAGTTAAATGATTATGAAAAAGTTAAATAAATATTATTCTCAGAGAATTTCAGCACACACTACAATCATGTTCAGAACAATTCAGAAAGTCTATTAGATAGTCTAATGAAACTAATGTTTATCTCTTTTTTCGCTTAATAAGTCTTGATTATTACATAATTGTGAAAAGTGTCTGATATTGCGAAATTGAAGCAATTAATTGTATCTGATAAATTATTTCAAATATTAGATAGAGAAATCACAGTTCATATCAGTATTAGATATAGTCAGATTCTTGGAATGAACCCATAAAATTACTAAAAGAAATTGATTTATTTTATTTATCCCGAGGGAAATCGCTAACGGTAGAGTATAAACTAGTGATTCCGAAAACACACCCTCCAAATTAAAGAAATATTTCTAGATTATTTTTATCCGATTCTAGATATTAAATGCTTCCTTTGTTCGGTAAATCCTCCCTTATATAAATGCAAAAATTATAGGACTTCGGCTGTTACTGATAAAGTAGAGAGAAATAGTTAACAAAAATAATTATTTCTTTAACTTCCATGGCAAACACCTAATAAATAACTACAAATCGCGGTTTTAACTTTATACAAAGAGAAGGAATCAAGAGTCAGCATCATTGCTCTTTGCATTTTTCGAGAGCTGATTTTTTTGGAGGAAATGACAAGTGCAATATCTTATTAATTTGCAACAGAAGTAAAAATGGAGAATTGAGTAAGAAAATGTTAAAATCAATGAGATAGCACTTATCACAGATGAAAATCTACCTCTTCAAAAATAGTCATTAGGTTGAATAGAACAACTGTATCTAGTCTATGACAAATGGGTCAGAGTTGTTAAAATAAAAACTTCTTCAGGAATCATCAAGACACCTATTTCAAAAATTTGTATTCTACGTATTAGCGTTTGATGTTCGTTAGTATATTTTATGCATTGCTTATATTAATTTGTGTTTGTTTTAATTTTTGAGTACAAGTTTTTTTAATCGTTTATATGTTCATTGATTGAATGTACCATTTCAATGTTGGGCGGTATGTTCCGTACCAAGGAAGCGCTGTTACAGCAATTCCATTTTTGTATGTCAGAAAAACAAAACAAAAAAGCTGTGAGAGTGGAGAGAGTCGAGTTACTGCTGTTGAGATTGGCAGATATAAATTGAGTGAGGTGAATCAGCTACAAAAAGTAAAGAGTTTTTTAATTCTAGAGTCCTACACAGTCCATTTATATATATTCAGTTATTGACCAGGTATCATAACAGCAATTAGTAAAGTTTGAAATAATCACTATAATCTTGAACTTATCACCTCAATAGGGAAAGACACCCCGAGGGTGGATTTTCATATTGTGAAATTTTCCTTCGTCGTAACGTAAATAATACAAATATGCAAACAGAAGTTTTGTTTAACGACTTCTGTTTCCATATTTGTATTATTGACAAATATGCAAACAGAAGCTGTTAAACAATTTTTTTTCCAATGATCGGGATATATCGGGATGTATTGTCCCCTTATACCCAAGGAACCGGCCAGAAACAGCGACCTCTTTGCCGCCCAAGCGTTGCCCCAGGTGCACCACAGAGGATGGGCCACCATCGCACATGCTATAGGGACCCGTTTATAGGGTAGACATCATTCATACTTCATTCACACACACAAGGAAAGGATAAAGACGGGATGGAGAGAGAGAAAGTACATCCATGCCTGAACCGGGATTTGAACCCAGGACCTCCCTATCCGTAACTTGTCTAGTGGCACGCTGATCACTAGACAAGTTGGCCGACTCTGTGCATACATATATGCATGCCTAAGTTTAAAAAATAGAGCAAATTTTCTAAACAATTTTCTAAACAATATACGCAAATTATTGGGAAAATGTATATACCGCTTAAAGAAATATAACTAAATTATTAAATATATGTAAGTTTAAGAATACATGATAATACATGATTTTTGTAAGAAATGTAAATATTTAGGCTTCTTAAAGAATTAACGTTTTATAGTTTTTAAACTAATTTATTATTTATTCATGTTATAAAGTAATTTGAGAAATTGGGCACAGGTGTCGTATAATCCAGCGTATCAAATTCTGAATTTTTTTACAAAGAAGAAATGTTGCCAAGATGACGTATTGTGACGTTTCGTGCTGAGGTAATTTCTTATGGGTCACCATCTGTATGACGTAATAAAACAAAGCTGCTTTATAAACAACAAAATTTGTCAAAAAATACCAAACTCAGGATTTGGTATACTGGATTATACAACAACTTAGCCAGAAATTCTTTTATTGAAAGTTTTTTATTTAGTTGGAAAAACTATTGGCACTTTATCGAAATATATTACGAAGATGAGAATTATATTATTATCTAGAACTGTTACTGTGCATATCAAGCAAGTTCTGAAATATACACTTTAATGTTTCTCATGAATTCAATGTTCAATAAGCAACACATACACAAAAAAAGCAAACATAAATATTAACTCTAAATTCAATTAAATGTATGTTGCAATAACTGTAAATTCGTAAATAATGATTTTTTACACAATGAACAATTACTCCTTATTTTGATTTTAGAAATTAATCTTATTGTGTCTGAAATTATACTTTGATATAACTAAGTAAACGCCTAATGGCTAAAAATATTTTAATATTCAAGCACAAAATGCATTTTAAGAAAAGCTTCATAAATGGAAAGCAGTATTCACTTGTAGCAAATAAAGCAACATGAAGATTTGCCACTCTGCCCGACACAGATGAATTTAGAAGTCTGGCACATTTTCTATTGCTCACAACAGTGACCTATATCTAAAATTAACTTACTTAAACCTAAATTTTATATGGATTATAGATTTTCATCAAAAAAAAAAAGAAAAAAGATATTCAATAAATTTTTATTCAAAAAAAAAATTTTAAATAACATTTTGTCACCCAAAATTGTTTTAAATTGTTGTGGTAAATAATTTTTTTTTTTTTAATTTTACTCTTTGGTACTCAATGCATGAAAAACTCCCTAGGCGTGGAAGTCCATTTTCAAGCATTTTGTTATCCACCGCTGATAGTGCCTGCTTGGAGGTTATTTCCTAGATAATAGAGCACACTCTTGTGTCACAATGGATGGAATTCTCAAAACTGTCCAGAAACTTCCGCAAAGGAAAGGAGACCGAGAATGGAGTAGGCGCTTGGAATGTACCTAAGGCTAACAAGCCTATGATTATCCTCCTCAACTGACTGTGGAAACAAAGTTTCCTGTTTGATAATTTCTTGTTGGCACCAATACCATATTTTTTATTCCTTTCTCCTATTTACCTCAGGTACCGATCTAAAATGCCCTTGCGTGTAAAAAATGACAGTTGAGAAACAAACAAATCAAATCAAATCTTTCTTCTATTTTCTCTTTATGCATTCGATGATCTCTGGTGGACTTACAATTGCTTCTAACTTAATAGAATATATCTGCTATATTCTGTAGAGACTGTTATATTTAACTATGAATGTCTGTTAAGGGATTTTTCCTATTATGTTCAGTGAGGGTTGTCAGTATTTTTGGTGGTGTTTGCACTGGGGCAAAAGAAAACAATAAACCTATAGAAATAAAGATTTTTAGAAATTTGGAGAGTTCAATCTATTTACGGTTTGTGACTAATACAAAATATTAAGTGTTGGCTAAATGGCAATTTTGAAGAGAATCTAATATATTAGACTTTATCGCGTAATAGTCATTTCGCGTAATTGAAGATTTTGTTAAATAATATATCGGTGTTTCTTACTTGCCACAAGATCATAGAGGTGTGCCAATTTTTTCCAAATGTATTATAGTACGTGACGACTCGCCCATGGCTTTCAATGAATTAATTTGAAAAAGCATTTGTAAAGCACTGATTTGTGGAGACTTTTGTTAATCGGAAATATGCTCATCTTCTTTTTTCAAATGAGTCCCAAAATCCTTATCAACAGACCATGGAATATTGGTTAAGGATAGCATTTAGAGTGGATATGAATCATTACGTATCAATAATTTTTAGATTACCAACTGTTTGTTTTACAGAGTTGCAGTCAATCGATATTGTAAAGATATTTGTATTATGTTCATGTGAAAGGTTTAACGCTGAATGAATTACTACAGCTTCTGCCTGAAAGACTAAGTAAAGGGGGTGAAGCTTGATTTTTTGATAGCCTTTTTCTCTATTCTGTAAAACTAAGTAAATGCTGCTCCTACGCCGTGATCTATTTTTGAAACATCAGCGTAATTATTATAAGTTGTAAAGAGGTACAAATTAATGTTTGGATTCCTTTCTTGAATGCTTTTATTAGCATTTATTATGTATATAGAGATAAAAAGACTACAGTAGATGTTTTAAAGGATTTAGTGAGAATTAAGAAGTGTCTTTGTATTCTTAACAGAATTTTTTCCTTTCTAAATTCATAGGTTGTGCCCAAGTACAAGCAAAATGTATGTAATACTTTTTTAATAACTGTTAAGTAGATTGTCTTTAAAATTTTGATGTCTAGAGTGATGGGTAGATTATGATTGCTATTCCATAATCTACCCGTTATTTTAATGAAACTCTATATGATTGGAATTATAGCTGCTTAAATGCAGTAGAAAGGAAAGTTATTTGTCAAAAACTATATCCAAATACTTGAGGCTATTGGTAAATTTAATGCTACTATTGTTCAGTTTAATCTTTTTGTTCGATTTCAGTTGTCTTCAGGCTCTCCGAGAATAATGACTAGTGTTTTCCTTTGAAGAGAACGAGTTTGGTTTGAAAGCATAGTGTGCTACATATCTGCAGTGAATCATTACTGTTCTTTTTCAACAAGCTGTTTTCAACTTTCAAGTTGAACTATTGATTTCGAGTCACTCTTTATCACAAATAAGGCAATATCTGCAAAGGCAAAGAGTTTAATGTGGTTTGAGCACTCTTAGCATATTTTCAATATCCAGTTTGTTCGATACACCAAAATTTTCATAAGATATATGATTTGTGTATTATCAATTTCAGTTAAATATTTATAATTAATTACTTATGCAATAAATTGCTTAACTCTAGGAAAATAGGTATATATATATATATATATATATATATATATCTATATATATATATATATATATATATATATATATATATATATATATATATATCCTGGTTTTTATTTATAAGTGAAATATCTTTCTTCACTTAATGAATTTTGGAAAAACGAAGTGCTGCTCGCGGATCATCTTCGTCACAAATGCTGATTCAAAATCAAGAATTCATTACGTGTTTAGATGCCTCAATTAGAAAGCCTTCACCAGTGTATGTTCAATTTCTATATTATATACATGTAAAAAGTGTATGGTAAACAAGATTTTTTTATGATTAACATAGCGAAAGCTCAGTACTCGACTGTGTCATTTGAAATATAATGTAGGTTGGGTATATTAAGGGGCGGGAGATGGATGTGGAAAACTTTGAATGATATACAAAAAAGTATACTCACTGCAACTTGGAAGGACGTATGGGGAAGGTGGCGGATTTAATATTAGTCACTTTTCCTTAATATTAAAATCAGAGATTGTTTGGAAGGAATAGATTTTACTTTAAATGTTAGCCATAGAAACAATTACATATTAGTTGGATCATACCAAGTATAATGCAAGCGAGTTTAAGTAAGGAATTTAATAGACGGTAATAATAAACTATAATATAGTTTAAAAATTTCATTACAAAATTTTGACATTTAATGTAAGTTGGGTATATTTGTGGTGGGCGATGGATGTGGAAAACTTTGAATGAATTATAAAATACTATATTAGATGCGAATTGGATTAACGTATGGAAAAGTTGATGGGTTTAATATTAGTCACTCTTCCAAATTTAATAATTAAATCAGATTATTTGGAAGGAAATTATTTTACTTTAAATTCTAGCCATAGAAACATTTTCATATTAGTTGGACTATACCAGGTATAAGACAAGTGAATTTAAGTAAGGAATTTAATAGACTATAAATTTAAACATTTTCTTACAAAATTTTGACATTCAATGTAGGTTGGGTAAATGAGGGTTGGGTTATCGATGTAGAAAACTTTGATTGATATGTAAAACACTATACTCAATAGTACTTAGATGGACGTATGGGGAAGGTGGCGGGTTTAATATTAGTTACTTTTCCATAATTTATTATTAAAATCAGATTATTTGGAAGAAATAGATTTTACTTTAAATGTAACCTATAGAAATAATTACAGATTAGTTTGACCATACCAGGTATAAGACAAGCGAGTTCAAGTAAGGAATTTAATAGACTATAATTTTAAAAATTTCCTTACAAAATTTTGACATTTAATGTAGGTTGGGTATATTGGGTGTGGGAGATAGATGCGATAATCTTTGAATGAAATATAAAACCCTATACTCAATGCTACTAAGATGGACGTAAAAATTAATTTTCATGGCTTATATATACATATATAAGAAGTTAGAAGCGTAGAAAATAAGTGTAAGAGCTTTAAGAACTTTAAAAATTCAGAGCAAGGTTCAATATGAGAAAATTGACCAACATCCTGCATGAATTTTTTTTTATTTCTTCTTTCAACTTCTTATTTTATTCATTTACTATGTAATTTTCCGAAGAAATTAATTTAAAATATAATAAATAGATATAAAAAGATATTTTTAAAAGTATAATACATTTTTTTTAATTTTACAAAAAAATATAACAATATAAATTACCATTGAATATTGAAAACCAAATATTGAATATTTAAAAATTTATTTGTTTTCGTTTTTAAGAATACAACATGAATCACTGTATCTCTTGTCTGCAACTTAATTAGAAAAGTTTACAATGTGAAACTTATCAGCATTTCTTTGTGATTATTTCTAAAATTCATATGGATGGATCTTAAACATAAGTAAATTGACAAATAGAAGTTTCATTTTTCTACTGCAAAGCGTCTTTGTAACAAATCATTTACAACGTAGCCGATATTATAAGCATTTTTCGAACAATACTTTAGAAGTAAAATATTTTGTAAGCACTGTAGCATCGTACACAGAAAATTTCAGCACCTTATTACCTCGATTCCGATAATCGGAGACATGGAAAGAATCGACATTAAGGATTGTGACGTTGACATTATTATTAACTTCTTAATTTCCGAGCCATATTGAAATCGAGTTGTAATGTTAAACATATGGAGAAATTTAATAAAATATTTCACAAGTTCTAATTATGACTAAACCTTCACTTTTTGTAGATTTCGATAATTCTGAAGAATAATTTATCTTCATTTGAAATATATATACATATTATTTTCTAAAATTATTTTTAAATTGTCTCAATATTTTAAAATATACTTAAAACATAAATAATTTAAGAAAAATAAGGAATTTAGAAATTATATAAAAATGTTATCGATTGATTATATATTTATTAATACCTGGAAAATGTTTTTTATTCATATATCATAGGGTTATATATATATATATATATATATATATATATATATATATATATATATATATATATATATAAAGCTTATACTGTTTGCAAAAATTTGCAACGCTCACCTGGTAGACGAATACTTGGCTGTTTGAGGAATCAATCCAATCCTATTGTAAGCAAAAAGCTCCTCTTCTGAGAAAAATTTTGAATTGGGATTTTTCGCAGTTCCAGAAGCTAATTTGAAGGTCCTTTCCACCTGTCTCCAACAAACAATGGGTGAGTTCTCTGTTTTCGAATCCTGTACCACCTTCCCATCTAAGAGCGCGTTCTTCCATCACAAAATCGCAGCAACTTATCTCAGTTGTTTTCATTAGTTACAGTTTCATTAGTTTCTATTGTGAAAATATGTGAATTACATATATTTGTTCTAAACTTCCAATTGCAATATCAGAAAGTTTGTGCTGGTCATGAAAATACGTACTTGAGCTTCATTAGAGAGTCATTAAATACTTTAAATGAAAATAAACGACCGAAACAAATAAAAATGAAGTAACATTGGGTGTATAGTGGTTTTTACGCACAAAAATTGCTGTCAAAACAGACACGTTGAATTTTCAAAACAACTACCGATTCAAATCCCTCAAACGCACACAATAACAATATTATATTTGTTTCTATTAAATTAAAAGTATGACAGATAATAGGGTACATGAATTTATTAAGATAAAATAAAGAAATTATGCTTTGCATTTTAGTTAAGGCTGCTTTCTCAACATTGTAAAGTTCTGAGCAACAATTAAAAGTCAATTTATAGGTAAAAATAAATTGCAACGATAATAGTAAAAATATTGACTAACAAAAATGCAGTTCATTCTACTTTATCAATTATTTCATAAATAAATACATTTCAAGGTATTCCATTTTATAAAAATAAATAACCTATGTAGTATGCATAAATTAATCAAATTGATATTTAATTTCGTATATAATACACTTGATAGATCAAATTAAAGTAATGATAAATAATTATTCAATTCTTTTTTTCTGAATTTCTTATTCGAAATTTTTGTGGCATTGATTGGGAAGTTAATTATCTAACTGAAATTTGTCAATAACTCTCAACATTAAAAAGATCTGAAGTCTAGATTAAAGTTTTTAAACTATGCACATCAACTAAATTGTTTACTGTATAAAAACCAAGACATTCAATTTCACGGGTTTTTTATATTTATCATATGTATGTATATTTATTTATATATATACATTATTCTGAATTCAGTTAAAAAGTTTTTACAGCAAAATTTTTACTTGTAATTTTTTATTTTTATTATTTTTTTATTTATTTATTTTTGCGACTGAATGCAAAATTATACAATATATTAAGTAATAGTCAAATAAAATTGAATTAGATAGAAATGCAGATGGTTATAAAAATATATATTAATTTTTTTTTTCGAAGAAACTTAAACATTATAAACAGTGTTTTTTGTTTAAAATCTTTTTTGTGAATTATCTTTAGCATTTTAAAACATGAATTAATGAATATTCTAATACATGGGGTGTGCATATGGTGATATAATGAATTTAAAAAATAGTTTTTATAAGGAAAATTTCATTTATAAGGTATTTTCTGTTATCTTTCAGAATATAAAGAAATAAAATACATTTGGTAAGTCTAAATGCAATAAATTTAAAATATTACTGAATTGGTTTTGAAGTAAAAGACATTTTTTTGGAAGTATGAAATCAGCGTTCCTCAACCCCGCAACCACATGAGAGTCTTCTCTCAAAACAGCATGAAATCAAGAATTACAGGATTACAAGAAATTGCTGAATTTACTTAATTTAGTGGAAAAATTTAAGATTTTCAGAGATGTTTATAGAATATCCTGAAAAACAGATTAGAGGAGGTTCTATCTTATTTAGTCATTAATCTGATTTTAAACAAATTTTGAAGATGTAGTTTAATTATATTTTATTCTTTAAATACGGAAATTCAACCTTGAGAAATTAATTCTTTGCAATTTTAATCCTTGTTATTTAATTCTTAAACTAAAAATAGAAACAGATATTTAAAAATTATTAAATATAGTTTAATTTTAAGTAAGAATAACAAATATTCAAAAATATATAAGAAAATAAGCTAAGTACCAAATATACAAAAAGTAAATCAAAAAATGCAAAGTAAAATTTATAGGGATAACTGCTTTTCGAATGTAAAACTCTTAATTACTCAGGCACTTTACTCAGTGCAGTTCAGCAATATCTTTATATGAGCTCACAGGTTTGATTGCACATCAGGGACCCCTTGGAGTGAAGCTCAAGTGCCGTTGCATGAGCTCACGGGTTTGACCGCACGTCAGGGACCCCTTGGAGTGAAGCTCAAGTGCCGTTGCATGAGCTCACGGGTTTCACCGGAAGTCAGGGACCCCTTGGAGTGAAGCTCAAGTGTCGTTGCATGAGCTCACGGGTTTGACTGCATGTCAGGGACCCCTTGGAGTGAAGCTCAAGTGTCGTTGCATGAGCTCACGGGTTTGACTGCACGTCAGGGACCCCTTGGAGTGAAGCTCAAGTGTCGTTGCATGAGCTCACGGGTTTGACAGGACGTCAGGGACCCCTTGGAGTGAAGCTCAAGTGTTGCATGAGCTCACGGGTTTGACTGCACATCAGGGACCCCTTGGAGTGAAGCTCAAGTGTCGTTGCATGAGCTCACGGGTTTGACTGCACGTCAGGGACCCCTTAGAGTGAAGCTCAAGTGTCGTTGCATGAGCTCACGGGTTTGACCGGAAGTCAGGGACCCCTTGGAGTGAAGCTCAAGTGTCGTTGCATGAGCTCACGGGTTTGACAGGACGTCAGGGACCCCTTGGAGTGAAGCTCAAGTGTCGTTGCATGAGCTCACGGGTTTGACAGGACGTCAGGGACCCCTTTGAGTGAAGCTCAAGTGTCGTTGCATGAGCTCACGGGTTTGACTGCATGTCAGGGACCCCTTGGAGTGAAGCTCAAGTATCGGTGCATGAGCTCACGGGTTTGACTGCACGTCAGGGACCCTTGGAGTGAAGCTCAAGCGTCGCTGCAAGAGCTCACGTGTTTGACTGCACGTCAGGGACCCCTTGGAGTGAAGCTCAAGTGTCGTTGCATGAGCTCACGGGTTTGACAGGACGTCAGGGACCCCTTGGAGTGAAGCTCAAGTGTCGTTGCATGAGCTCACGGGTTTGACTGCATGTCAGGGACCCCTTGGAGTGAAGCTCAAGTGTCGTTGCATGAGCTCACGGGTTTGACTGCACGTCAGGGACCCCTTGGAGTGAAGCTCAAGTGTCGTTGCATGAGCTCACGGGTTTGACTGCACGTCAGGGACCCTTGGAGTGAAGCTCAAGTGTCGTTGCATGAGCACACGGGTTTGACTGCACGTCAGGGACCCCTTGGAGTGAAGCTCAAGTGTCGTTGCATGAGCTCACGGGTTTGACTGGACGTCAGGGACCCTTGGAGTGAAGCTCAAGTGTCGTAGCATGAGCTCACGGGTTTGACAGGACGTCAGGGACCCCTTGGAGTGAAGCTCAAGTGTCGTTGCATGAGCTCACGGGTTTGACTGCATGTCAGGGACCCCTTGGAGTGAAGCTCAAGTGTCGTTGCATGAGCTCACGGGTTTGACTGCATGTCAGGGACCCCTTGGAGTGAAGCTCAAGTGTCGTTGCATGAGCTCACGGGTTTGACAGGACGTCAGGGACCCCTTGGAGTGAAGCTCAAGTGTCGTTGCATGAGCTCACGGGTTTGACAGGACGTCAGGGACCCCTTGGAGTGAAGCTCAAGTGTCGTTGCATGAGCTCACGGGTTTGACAGGACGTCAGGGACCCCTTGGAGTGAAGCTCAAGTGTCGTTGCATGAGCTCACGAGTTTGACAGGACGTCAGGGACCCCTTGGAGTGAAGCTCAAGTGTCGTTGTATGAGCTCACGGGTTTGACTGCATGTCAGGGACCCCTTGGAGTGAAGCTCAACAGTCGTTGCATGAGCTCACGGGTTTGACTGCACGTCAGGGACCCCTTGGAGTGAAGCTCAAGTGTCGTTGCATGAGCTCACGGGTTTGACTGCATGTCAGGGACCCCTTGGAATGAAGCTCAAGTGTCGTTGCATGAGCTCGCGGGTCTGATTCCACATCAGGGACCCTGTGGAGTGAAGCTCAGCTGTCGTTGCATGAGCTCATGGGATTGATTAAAATATAAGAAAATATATTATTAATGAAATGAATTCTAAAACCCTGCTTATAAACAATAAGACAAAATTTAAATGCGTATTCAATTTAATAAATTGATCAATTATATTTTAGTCAGATACTAAGTAGGAGAAAAATATCTGCAAGAAGGATAACAAAATCATTTTGAAAAAAAAAGGCAAAAATAATTGATCTCTGAATAAATTATTAACCACTTATTACAGCTAAATTTAAATAAAATAAATAATTAATAAATTATCTTTGAATAGTAGAAAATTCCCATTAAAGCAAATGAATTGCTTTACTCATCAAAACACGTCTCCCAAATAAAAATTCAGTTCTAAAAAAATTCTAATTGTCAATTAGCAATCTTGCTTCTCTCTCTCTCTCTTGCTGTGAAAAAGTGAACCCATTACATTTTCCGAAGATAAAAAGTAACATATTTTGTAAGCGAGTTCAAAAAGTCAACATATATTACTTATAATTTACAAATATTAATATAAATATTAATGTTTACTTTATATTAATATTAATAATATTCGTAATTAAATATTAATTTCCAATCAAAATTAAATACAAGTAGATTTTTCTCTCAATAAATTCCTCTTATGTTATATTTAATAGTTATCCAGAAAAGTGTTTATTTACTGCATATGAATGATTATGTAGAACAATGCATATACACACACGTCATTTCGAAACATGAATTTAAAATAAATAAGCTAAAATTTTAAAATATTAGATGTTTAACCTATAAATGGTAATGCAAATCTAAATATTAAAGATATTTTTAATACAAATAGAAATACGATATAAAAAAAGATCTGGATATTTACTCCATCAGATACTATCAATATGACACAAAATTGTAACGCAAATTACTTTTAAGTGAATTTTCACAGAAAAATCTAAAATATGGCAAACTTCTAACGTCTAGATCATAGAAAAGTAACTTTTTTAATAAAAGTCTTTATACAGTATGTACTTTATTGCTGTTGTTGGAACAATTAGGGGATTTTCCTTAGTTGTGTTTTGTTGTCCCCAGCGTCCAAACATCGTAATTTTTTCTTTTTTATAATTTCTTTTACATTATTTATTAGATATATCTTTTTATTTAGTTTATTTATTAAATAAATATATTTTCATTATAAAAGAAAATATATAAATAAATAAATATATTTTTATTTATTTATATATTTTCTTTTATAATTGGAAATCGTAAACTGTTCTTTTTTCCCAATTTCGTTTTGTTAATTTATTATCATCTTAACATTTTTGTTAATTTATTGTCATATTTCCATAATGTCTCATGCTCAAAGTGTTACTGAGAAATTTCAACAGATTATTTTAGCTAAAATTAAAGAAACAAATGATGGGTATTTTACTTTTTCAAGCTCTAGGCCAAAAGTTGGAAAACCCGGAATTTTTAACAGATTTTTTTTAATTCAATTAGCTCAGGATTTGCAATTATCAATTAATTTTTTTACGGAAATAAGATTATTAAAGAGCACGAATTGCAGAAAATGTGGATCAAATATAAGATTAGCCCAAAGAAAGGCTATTCCGATGGTTTTTCTTTTGTATGTAAGAGAAAAGTATTGCTGGAAACAATGCAATACTGAAAAATCTATTAGGCATGGTTCGTGGTTAAAACATTATAAATTAAAATTGATTGAAATTTTATTTATTACTTACGAAACTTTGAGGAGATCTAAAACGGAACAGATAGTTGAAGAGTATTCCTTCTCAAAAGCTACTTTGGCCGATTGGAGGCAATTTATTAATGAAACTATTTTAGATTACATTGAACTTTCTTCAGACAAAATAGGGGGGTGGGTAAACTTGTTGAAATATTGGAGTACAAATTTGGCAAGCGAATATCATAGCGGCATAAGGTTGATGGTCAGTGGGGTTTTTTTGGGAGGAGGGTTAAGAGGGATTCCGGAAGAGTTTTTATAGTTGCCGTTCACGATAGAACACAGGAAACATTAATATAAATTATTAAAGATTGGATTTTGCCAGGCACTTCCGTGTATTCCGACTATTGGAAAAGCTATGATTGTTTAACTGAGAAGGGATTTGAACATTTTAAAGTCAACCAACCATAAGTTGAGATTTGTATTTGATCCAGAAACTGGATGTCACACGAATACAATTGAAAGTACGTGGATGTATGTAAAAGCGTCTTTACCTACGTATAATTAATTGTAAGTCAAGTTTTATATTTTACATTGCAATGTATATGTTTCATAAAGCTTGTATAGCTGCAAATGATTATTTTAATAAATTTGTTGAAATAGTTTCAAGAATTAAATGGGATGAATACCAAATTTCGGAGAAGGTGTAGTTATTTTATTTAAATTCTATTGTTTAAAAGTATTTTTTTCATTGTATTCAGGTTTCATTTTTATTTACTTAAAAAGAGTATACATTTAAAAAAAATATTTTTTCATGTTTTTTTAATTTTAAAAAATATATATATTTGAAAAAATATTTTTTGCATGCTTTTTGTAAGTTTTATGAAATGCACATATTTAGAAAACAAATTTTTTTTTAATTGAAATATGGCACTGGAGACAAACGAACAAAATGTCGAAATAAATATACCAATTGGCATATCAGCCAATTGGTATATTGGCCAATTGGTATATTTATCACTACAAATCAAGTAAGTCCATTATTTATATTTATTTCCCTTCATAAATTTTCTAAAATGCTAATTTTCTTATTAGAACTTCGGGAAATTCCCCGTGTTAATAAACGCGTGCTTAGCTTGGCGACGAAAAAAATTTGCCGCGTTCACCAATAGATGGGGATAATGAACTAGCTCCAAAATTCATTATTAACTAATGGGTATATTTCCCTAATGATACAAAGAATGACGATTACAATATTTATTTTAACTTAAGCGGTTATGAGATAAAATTTAAAACTAAAATGGCGATTCTTTATTCAATAAAAAATTTCAAAATATTTTTAACCAACTCATATTGAACTGTTAAAAATTGAAATCTTCAGAAAGTTATTAAAAGAATGCTGTAACGCAATATAAGAATCATCATTTCATTAAAACTAATTATCATTTATACCTTAATCAGAAACTTCCGGTGATAACTTCTAACTTTTTACATTAAAAATTTAAATTAGCTTTGCATTAATGACTATTTTTTTTATAAAGGTATGGTTTTCAATTGAAATAAATGAGCTTCTCAAAGATAAAAAAAATTTCACTGTAAGTTTTTGCAGCAAGAATTTGGTTCAGTTTATTACTCCATGGTCATTTCACTCACCCAATGGCTAATTAATCTGTGTCAATTTCAAGTGCATTCTAAATCAATACAAATATCCAAGACCAGGTGTAATTCAAAACCATGATTAGTTGAACGAAAGGTAAGAGCGCTAACCATTGGGTTACCATCTTGGCTTTTACATCAAGAGACTTTTTCTTCAAAATAATCTAACAAACGGATATAATTAGTGAAAGAATGATATCTAAACCAAATAATTAATTCCTAACAACACAGATTCTTATATTTAATACAATTAATGATTAAAATTTATCGCTTTATATATATATATATATATATATATATATATATATATATATATATATATATATATATATATATATATATATATATATCACGCCTATAAATTTAACCTAATTTTTATTTAATTCAACAATAATAATTTGAATTGTGATCACTCAGATGCATTCCGATTATAAAAATCAAGCCATTCCATGCTGATAATAATAAAAAAATTAGAATTAATTAAAAAAAAATAATTTAATAAAAAAAAAGCAAAATAATTTAAAACGTACATTTTTGTAGCAAAAATAGTACTAATTTCATTGTAAATTGTACAGTAAAATTTTCCCTAACTTTTAAATTTTAACTTAAAATTAGTTCTATTACATTTTAAGCAGATTATACTCAAGATGAAATATTTGCAAAGAAATTAGCCTTATTGATAGGTGCAATTAGCTAAAAAATTATTTCATTTTTCATGCATTTTTATTAGAATTTCCATATTTTGCATTTGTATAAGCCATTTGATAAATAACTGATTTAGTATTTAATGATTAGTAAAAACAGTAAAATAAAATTAATGGACAGCTAATTTCTTAGTCCACATCAAACATCTATTTTAAATGTGTCAATGACATATTCTTTATTTTTCTTTTATAGCTCCATGCCGATTATTAATGAAATAAGATTGATGGGCAAAAAAATCTTTATTTAAAAAAATGTTTGATAATTGAAATTATAAAAAAAATTTGCATTCGTGGACTATTCG
The DNA here is from genome assembly GCA_030067965.1 of Latrodectus elegans. NCBI lineage: Eukaryota > Metazoa > Arthropoda > Arachnida > Araneae > Theridiidae > Latrodectus > Latrodectus elegans. Next base: position 11,964,503 of record CM057816.1, read on the forward strand.
TAAAATCAATTCGTAATAAGACATTTTTAATTCGATTTTCTAATTAAATTATTATGAGAATTAAAACGCTGAACTAATATCATAATTTTAACTATCAACTTAATAAATTATTCTCAGAATTTCAATTTAACTTACTTAGAGTGAAACATGTAATAAAATTCTTTATTATAATAAAGGAATAATTAAGTTGCAAATTAGATAACAGTGTTTCAAATTAATAATAGATTCATTTACTTAATCTTATGTATATTATTTATTTCCTTTATGTGCGAATTCTATCAACTAAAAAATTGTGCGAATGTAGTTAATGTGTTAATGAAATGTAGTTAATGTGTTAATGTAGTTAATGAAAAATGTAGTTAATGTGTGAATTCTATCAACTAAAAAAAAAGAATGATAACAAAATAAAAAAATCTATATCGCAACGTAAACTGGACTCCATTATATAGTGTGAGAGAAATGTAAAAAGCTTTAAAAACTATTCACACCGTACATACTTTATTATCAATGATTATCATTAAAATAAAAAGGATTATCTTTTCTAAAAGTAACAAAATGAATTTTAGTAGAGGGCTGTAAATTATAGATAAAGTATGTTACTATAATTAACAATTCAGCATTATCAGAAAATATGACTCAATTATTATTATTATTGAACTGTATAACTATTAGTAAAGAAAGCAATACACCACAAATTTTGTAATTAATTTTAAAAGATTAAGAACAAAAATTATCTACCTTCAAAGTAGAACAGTGTGCTTACTTACGAAGTTCAGTCTGGCGGAAGACCATTGTCTGGAGAAGCTTGCTCGTCTGACATCCAGGGAAGAAAGGCAGAGAACTTTCCAGACGACAATTTCAGCGCATTCATGCAAATCCGCTCTTCACAGCAGCCAATGAAAAGCAGTAAAAAAAAGTGCTGATTTCGTCATTAGCTTTATATTCAATGTTTTGAGGAGAAAACGTTCTCGTCTTTAGGCACAACAATTGTTCTATACTAACTGAAAACAAAGAAGAAACGCGTTCCAAGTTAAAATATTAAATCGGGCAATAAATGAAAAAAAATAAATAATAGATTTCGTTATAAATAGTACAACATAGGATATTTTACAATAATGTATAATCATAGCATTGAAATATATAATGGAAAAAATATTAAGTATTTTACTTTAAAATTTAAATTTCTTCATTATTATGCTAAATACTGCATTAAAAATTGCCGGACGGTATTGATACAAATATTTTGTTGCTTTAATCATATTTTAAGAATAAAAGGGTATTTTACATTTAATAGCTTTCACTGCAACAATTATAAAGAAAATTCTTAAGAATAAAAAGTTACTTTACTCTTAAGACAGAATAGTAAAATTATTTTCTCATTTTTGAGGTGCTTCGATTTTTAAATTAAATAGCTTTTTACAGTGAATTTCAACCTTTTATTTTTGTTGCGGACCACTTTTAATAATTTCAAAATTTGGTGGAAAACAAAGAAAAGGTATTTTTAATAGCGTGTAAAATAGTTTAGGATGATAATTTTGAACGTAAAATAATTGAATATATGTACTACAAAAACAGCAGCACGTTTCTTATTTAAATCGTAATTAAAAAAAAGCATTATATTTTTAATATAAACATTTCAAATATTCCATGACACACAAAAATGCTGTAGCACAGTGTCGAAAATCATTGTTCAACAATAGTCAAACACAATATCGAAGATAATATTGTTTACTACAACCTGTTTGTGTACATTTTTTAAAGATAATATTTACTGAATTAAAATAACACTCGTTTTCTCGCACTTGATGCTGTTTCTAAATCATAATCCGATAGCAATGTAGATTCAAAAGATTTAGAATCACCATTTGCAAATAAAACGTTTTTCTCTTCAGATCTTCTTAAAAAAAACTACAAATTCTTTCAAATTAAAGAAGCGTCTTCATTAAAAGGTGTCATGTGATTAACAAATATATACATATTAATATTTAATGTAGAAAGAGACGATCCAAAAAAAAAAGAAGCCGTATTTTTGAACATGTCTGTTAGAACTGCAAATCAAAGACGTAATTAATATTCATCAGCGATCGACACCGCTGATGTCTTTTGCAGTGGTAGTATGCATCCTAGGTAGTATGTATAGTGGAATGTATCCCCACTTGTCATGCGGAAATTGGGGTTCGATTCCCCATCACGGAGATTTGGAAAACAGAATCTATGGTTCTGCTATTCTTGGTAAAAGTGTGTATTTAATAACTTATCACATTGATGCTTAATGTAGGTAATCATTAGTTTTACTATGAAACCTTGATTTAAATATTCATTAAAGATAATATTCGCTTTAGTATAATTAATATAATACTGGTTATATCACAGCTAATGCTGCTTGGCGCAATAAGTTAGCACGTTTGGCTATCAACAGAAAATTTGTTGGTTCGAGCCCTTTTTTTCAAAATCCATATAACCGAATTTCCGATTATCCGAAAGCGGACCCGTTCCAATTTATTTTGATAGTTGGAATTCTACTGTATTTTGCTTAATTAACACACACAATTTCTGTATTTCAGATATCTATTCTGATTCTCATTCCTTATTTATAATCCCTTTCCTCATGGTGACTGTTTGATTTATCAGTTATTTTATCATCGTTTTTCCAAAATATTATCATCCCCCCCCCGCATATATTTTTGATGTATTGTTATTTTCCTACCCAGGATAAACTATATCTGCGTTTATAAATTTTCTCACTAGAATCTTCTTCTTCTTCTTCTTCTTCTTTTTTTTTTTTTTTTTTTTTTTTTTTGGCGGGATATTTTTCTTAACTCAGTTATTTTCAGGGTTTTAAATCTGATTTAGGAAAAAGTACTCGAATATCAAAACTGTGAAGTATGTACAAAAGAAAAATATGCTATAAAAATAAATAAATAAATCCTAACGTTAAGCATTGAAAACGTAAATTGTATTGGAAAAATCTTTCGAATTACAAAGGAGAAAACTGTGACGTTGATGAGGACCGTTATTAAAATTACATGAAAAATGATAAGCTCTCGAGAAATCCGAAAAGAACATTTAAGATAATATTTTCTGCCTATTAAAGATTATCATAATATTTAATTGAATTTGCTTCAGTTAATTTTGACACAAATTTCAACAAATATGAAATCAAAAACAACAAAAATCAAATTTGAACATTAAAATTTTTTTCAACTGTTTTGTTAGAGTTTAAGTAAATTTGCTGCATTTTGGAGTTAAACATGTAAATATATTTTTAAATTGAGAATACAGAAGTTTTAAAACAATGAATAGAATATTTTTAGATGTGTGTGGATTTATGGCTTCTATTTACATTATATAAAATGTGATTCAAAACAAAATAAAATGGCTTAAACAATATTTCAACTTTAATCGTACAATTTATTCCAATTTGTATAATGTGATATTACTGCTCCGATTATAAGAATTTTCTAATTTAAAATAAGGAATGAAAGATAAATATTAATACTGTTATCCCATCTTTCATGAAAATTATTAAACTCTACTTCAGGTGATTCTAGAATTTAATAAAAAGTTTTTTTATAAGAAAATTGAAAGACAGAGAGTCATGAGTAAAATAAGTGGAAATATTTCAATGAACGAGAGAAAAAGAAATATTGAATAATTGTTCGTAATGGTAAAAGATGGATGTGGCTATTAATAAACAACAGCTGTCTTTAACATTATTTATTCCACACAGTCCAAATCGGTAATTTAGTTACCTTTAAAAATCACAACTCTTTAATTGTGATAACAGAAAATTAAAATGGAAATATAAACCTCATATCAAAATTTTTATTTATTAATTATTTAAAACACACTTATCGTCAAATATTAACATGCTTATATTATATTGCAATTTCTATCTTTTGCTTTCCTACTTTTTGACACTGTGTAGCAAACAACATTTCATTCAGGACAGCTTTTTTATTGATATTCAGCCGGTGTTCATAATTCCCAAGGAAAATCTTCTACTTACGATAAATATGCAAGGAGAAAGAAGTACAGCATCTATTTCCGGTTGTACAATAATACCTAAAATCGAACTCGCAACCTTCTATTCCAAAGAGCAGGTAACAATGCATATATTTTCTATATCATTTTATGTGTGTGAAACCACGCAGACTGTCGTAAGGCTTTTTAAATATGACAGTTTAAATTACATCCTTAGAAAACTTTTCATAGACAGAGGGCCGTACTCACTTGTCACAAGGGTAGAAAACTCCCAAGCACTCATCCCGAGGCAGTGCATGCAGAAAGGCGATATCTAACATTTCCCAGTAGTGGCTGTGATCGATCTCGTGAGAGGACTTCACTCGTGAGAGAGTAGTTTGACCACTGGATAGCGGTATGTCAAACACTATTTATTGAAATTATTTGAATTTGCTTATGTTTTATTAAAGCTACACATTGAGAGCTTGGTAATAATTTAAATTAAATCCTGAGATTGGCTAGTTGATAAATGAATACAGATTTCAATGGTTGTTAAATAGGGCAACTACGTTAATTACGAGGGTCACTCTGAATTTTTTGAGATACAACTAGGTTTTTAAAGTTATACTTACAAAATTTTAGGTGTGTTCAAAGTAATCTCTTCCAGCATCAAATCACTTTTGCAGCCGAATTTTCCACAGATAAAATGCCTTAAGCCATTCATTTCTTAGAATGGATGAAAAAATGCATTTATAGTCACATGAATCACTTCTTCTGAATGAAAACGACGCCCACGTAAGTTCCTTTTTAGAGTAAAGAATAACCAAAACTCGCACATAGCTAGATCAGGTGAATACGGTGGATGTTCGATCATTTTAATTTGTTTTTGTTTAAGAAACTCAACTGTTAATCCAGCTGTATGTGAAGATGTATTGTCATTGTGAACCATTAGTCCCCTAACATTCAGTTCTTGTAGAATTTCTGGAAGACATTTAGTGGTATACCAGTTTGCTGTTACTGTCTTCTGTCCCTCCAACTTGATGGCTCTGACAAATTCCGTACTTCTGAAGAAAACGGCATATATCACTTTTTTCAGTGCGCGTTGTTTTTTCACCATTGTCGGCGTGGGATCATCTTCAAAGACCCATACTTTGCTTTCTTGACGTGTTGGAACGTCAAAAAAGGTATGTACTTTTCATCACTTGTTACAATTTTAGAAATGATGCGGTGGCCACCACCATTTAAAATTTAAGAGTTTCTTTACTGATTCTGACACGCTCCTCTTTTTGGTGCTCAGTTAGATTATGGGAAACCCAACGGCAAACTACTTTTTTCATACGTAATTCTTCATGAATGATATTGTGTATGGCTGCGGATCCAATGTTATAAGTTCCTTCTGTATCATTTGATAGGTACAGCGATTATCATCCATTAACATTTTTCGTATGACAGACACATTATCTGGGATTACTGCCGACGGCGGCCTTCCTGTGCGTCCTTCTTCCTGAAGAAAATTGCGACCTCTTCTAAATTCTCTAAACCACCTGAATACAGTAGCACGAGATGGAGATTCATCACCAAATGCCAATTGCAACCGTCGAACGCATTGTTCTTGATTTAATCCTGCTTTAAAATCGTAGAAAACCATAGCGCGAAAATGTTCTCGCATCAACTCCATTTTCTTTTCTGTTAAAAATTTATTCTACGCTAAACAAGTTGAAGTAAGTTAGTAAAAAATCGTCTTCTGTGTTAAAATACTTTGTATTTTAAAATTAAACCCTTATTTTTATTTCGTAAATTTTCGTCTGCGCGTATCTCAACAATTTCAAAGTAACCCTCGTATAACATTATTCTTATATTTTCATTCAATAACACAGAAGCGTTATCTACTTTCGATTAATTCAATGCTATCTTTCAAAGGTGATATACTGTTGATAGTTAAATTTCATTCAAGGGCTATGTCTGCTCTTGAATTAAATTTAGCTTCTGATTACTTTTGCAAAATCTATATGTAATTTACGCATCACTATGACACAACAATGTTACAATAACACATTGTATAATTACACCTTGTATAAATACATCATATCCTCACAACTTGTTTGAAAAAAGATAGTGATGCGTTATCAAAATGAAAAAATATAAGAAATTTTAAAAATTTAATATATTCCAAAAACTTTTAAATTTGAATCTAAAACTGGTCTTTTTTGTTAAGGAAGATTACATAGGCATTTAGCAAAATAGAAATGCCAAGGGTTTGATTTGTTTGTCGCTCAAAACAACAGCTAATTAGCCCAGTACTTACGACTAAAAGTTAATTCCGAGCTAATACAAGCATCTGCAATCCATAAAGGATTCGAACCTACGAACTATTTAACAGAACATAAGAACGCTAAACATTCGAATGTCACTTTGTTAAGACTTTTTGTTTGTTTGTCGCTCAATGATCATATTATTCCCTCGAAAGCTAATTAGACTAGACAATTTAAAGTGAAATTGTTATTTCTATACACATTCAAATCCAATGTGGGATTCGAACTTACAAACGGTTGAAGCCAATGGCCAGAGCGATAAGCATGCAGCTGCCAGTTCATCAAACAGGACGTGATAGTGAGAGAAAAAGCTCACTTTATGTCAGTGAAAACTGAATCTCAAATACTTTTATTTTTTCCTTTTAAACTTCGTAAACTTTTTTTTCTCAGTGCCGAGCTGATCTTAGAATTAATCCATTCTGCACTACAAGGGGCGAAGATGATGGCAACTTGTATAGTGGGGCACAAAGTGGGTGTGCCATCTTCCCCCCGAAAGTGAAAGGATAAAAAAATACACAAAAGGAACTGTATATCCCAACCCGAACCAGATTTGAATCCTGGACCTACTGCTTCGAAGCTAAGGATGCTAACCATTCCGCCGTCAATTGGTTAAACTTGTATATACAAATGTTATTAGTACTAAAAATACTATAAAATTTGGTAGTTGAAAACAGGTTGAGAAATTTTCCAAACACAAAATCCGATCTGTAATACAAAATTGAATATATTTTTTTAAATACTAAGAACTTCGTTGTCATAGCACCTATGGTTGTTATGTCTCCAAACTAATCGAGAGATTGGTTTTGAGAATTAGAATTTTAGAAACGAACGAAAATAAAATCGCATCTCAATCTATATTCTTTACACAATGTATCATCTCTATATACAGAGAGAGGTTTGCAAATACAGTTTTTGCTGTAACGAATTAAATTTAATATGTTGAATATTCAAAATAGGAAAATTTATATAATATTGTCACATATTATCACCTGTTATTTGCTTGTCCCCCGAAATTTTGCCAGGTTTTAAATTAAGAATCACCCACGGAATGGAATCAAATAATACTACAATACCCTTTCAGTATCTTTTTTAAAGATTTAATTCTTTAAAACTCTTTCCTTTGTAAGCATCTTTTTTTAATATAGTTATAGAAACATAGCAACAAAAACGTTCCAAGTTTTTTTTATTTATTATAAAATTTAATGTAACATTATGAAATAAAATTAGATATTGAGATATATTGTTAATATCTTTCATTTTCTTTCAAAAATTCTAAGAATGGGAAAGTTTGTATAAATATCTCTTTTTTTCAACCACCTGCAACCATTGGAGACCAGAGTTATTCTTGGTTTACAGCAGGCATGGGCAAACTACGGCCCGCCGGAAGGTTTTATGCGGCCCACATAAATAGAATTTTTATTTTGTCTATTTTTGTTCACGTCCGTGTAATCTGCATACTGTGATGTACTGTATTACACGAAAGTAAGGTGGCTTAGTGCAGGATGTGTTTTCGAGTGAATTTGGCAGCTGAAAGACGACATTGTGTCGTTCTTCCATGAGAAACAGTGTTCTGTGGAGCTCGAAATGATAGAAGATACAGAATGTCTTCCGGACTTTGCATTTTTCACAGATCTTCGTCATATGAGCAACTTGAATGTCAAGATTCAAGGAAAAAATTAATTTATCGACGATATCTGGGCTCATCTCAATGCTTTTAAACTAAAATTTAATCTGTTTGCTACGCAGCTAAATAAGAACGCCTTCTCTCAATTCCCGAGGTTAAATTCAATATCCATAGTAAATAAAGAGCAACTTAAGAATAATGAAGATGACTTGAAAAAAATTCATTTTGAGTTCGAACGCAAATTTCAAGACTTCAATGCCCTTCAAACAGAATTGGATATTTTTACCATGCCTTTCAACGTAAATTGTGAATCAGTGATATGCGGGGAAAATCTGCGTCGAAACATGCTTTCAGAAATTAGGTAGTGAGCTGGGGGAGGGGGATAATCCCTATTGCGGTTAAGTGATATCTGTTTGATACCTCACTTACAGAAAATAAATATTTTATACGTTGCTTACTAATTGCAATAACTAGATAGTCTTTAACTGTGAAAATCTAAATGCGAATAAATATAGAAAAGTAAAATGTAATTATAAATCTGTTGTTTCCTTTAAACAGAGGATTCTGAAAACTGCATGAAAACATCTCCCAATACTTTCAATTTTTTTATATTTGCATTAGTTAAGTCAACCGTAACCGATCAGTAAATGAGTTCCAAAGCCACGATTTCACGGCAATCCGTCAATTCTGGAGGGTTGAGCTTAAAGCATTGCAGTGAAGCTAGTTGTCCCTATCAAGGGACTCAAGATAGCTGGTAAACACACTGAATTTTTTGCCCGAATTAACTCGGGATAGCAGGTTAAGGGTTTTAAATTCACCTCTACTGAGTTGGGAATTATTTATTTTTGGTGTGGCTGGTCCTGGAAGATCTGGTCTAGATGGCGCCAAAGCTCGTTTCTAGATTTATTTTGAGAACAATTAAGTATGCAGAAATATAATATAATATAATATAATATAATATATATATATATATATATATATATATATATATATATATATATATATATATATATATATATATATATATTATAAAATTATGAGGATACGGAATTTATTAGGTCTCGTAGAAATCTTCAAATTTATTCTGCATTCAAACTCAACATACAAATGCTAATAAGAAATTCAATAAATTTTAAGAATATTTTTGAGACAAAGATTTAAAATTATAGAATTGGTGAACTATGAAATATCTATAAATATACATATAATTATATCGTATAGCTATACTTATAGAAAAATATAAAAAATATAGATAAAAAATAAAAAAGTTCACTACACACACAATAAATTTAAAAAACGTCGTGTAAAATTACAAAACTCAAGTGTGGACCAACATTTTAAAAATTTATTTTATGAAATAATGGAGACTATTTACTGTCGGTTAGATATCTGTTTTAAAAAATTAAATTCCCTCAAGTTTTTTGAACTATTGAATTTCATTTTTTTTAAGAAATATCGAAGTAAATTTCTGGATGAATGCCTTACTTCGTTAAAGAATGCTTATGCATAACATTTCGAATGTGTAAAGCTTGCAAATGAATTATACGTTCTTTATTGTAGTGAGTCATATCACTAAACTAATTTATAGAAACTCGTTCAGCATATAATGCTGAATGACTTTACGGATGCCCTAAAAGAAGTAAATAAATTGGCACATTTATTTTGTACAATTCCATTTGCTACTGCTTCGGTGGAGAGATCATTTTCAACATTGAAAATAGTAAAAAATTATGCACCCAATACAATAAGCCAGGATAGATTAAGCAATTCATCTCTAATAACAATAGAAAAAGAAATGTTGCACATATTACAGTAAAAACCAGAGTTTTTTTATTATTTAATTGATGATTTTGTTAATAATACAGATAGATGTATGGATTTTAGGTGCAAATGAATAATAAAAAGTAAAAGATTTTAATGTGCATTTTTATGTTTTTATGATTATTGTTGTTCTCAGCACACCCTAAATGAAAACCTACCACACGTCACAGTGGTATATATATGTGTGTGTGTGTGTGTGTGTGCGTGCGTGCAAGTAAGTAAGTAAGTAAGTAATCAAAATAATTTGGAATGTGATTCTCGTACTTGGAAAAACATCTCCACCAAATGACATCATGAAACTAAATAATTTACGGGTTGTAGTCGGTGTAGCGTGGGATGTACCGAATCAAGACTTCATTTTTAGAAGGAATATATATTTATCATATCTACATCACAGAACCAATAGCGCACAAAGTGGCTGGGGTCATTTGAACTACTCTGGTCAATTGGTATTTTTTTTAATCAATCTTTTGTCCTTTCTTCCCTCGAGAACAAAAAAGGGGGCGAGAACTGCATTTAAAATCCGAACAGGGTACCATGTGTATAAAATGAGCGTTTTAAGAAACAAACAAACCAGATATTACAGGTGTTCAGGTATGAACTTTTGAGATTCATATCTCATGATATTAATTTACGAAATTTTCTCAGTCGGTTGTTTTACCGATTTAAAATTTCAACTTATGTTTAATAAGTTTATTTCTTAAGATTTTGGAGTATTTCCTTACTAAAATTAGAGCTTATTTTTATTCTGAGTTATTTACTATGTTTTACACCATGGCAACTGAATGGTTAGCGCTTTTGTTTGCGATTCAACTGTTCATGTGTTCGAATCCCACCTCCCGTTTGTATGTTTGTTGTGACTGGGTATCTGTTGTGAGAAATGTAAAATCGCCGCTAGAGGACGACCCTCAGAATCGATCATAAAATGGTTAAGCTGGATTTTCAATAAATTTGTTATTTGTCACAGAACTAAAGTCTTTTATCACAATTTCCTAACCTGGCTATGTGTAAAAGTAATTCTAATGGAAAATCCTCGAAGTTTGTTTATGCACTTAGTTTAAGTCTTTTTAATAAGAAGTTTTATTAAAAAGATTTAAACTAAGTGCAGAACAATTTAATCAGAAATTTTATGAACATTCTCGCACAACTAAAAATACATGGAAAGATTTTACTTATGAGTTATGAAATTATTTTAATGAATGGTTAGATGGTCTTAAAATTACAAATTTAGAACTTAAGGACTTCGTTGTTACGGAACAATTAAAGAAAAGTGTTTCTTCCACCATTCGTAATCACTTCATAGATAAATGGAATAACTTCACTAATCCGGAAAAATTAGATTCATATGAGAATGTTAGAATCGGTATGAAATCTTGTGTTGAAAATAAAAATATGAAGTTTATTGGGAAAAGACCTTATTTTGATAATAGTGTAAACAAATTTAGTGATGGCCTGAGAATGAAAATTTCGAAAGTGAAATATGAGAAAATGCCGCGAATTAAAAAAGTTTACTAAGAATAAGGGTTTTTATATATATTCGAAAGAATAACGAAACACGAATTTTAACTCTACAAATGATAAAAAGAGCATTAAATGAAAAGATTGTGGGCATATTTCTAAACAAAGAAAAAGTTAAATTTGACGAGAATTTAGCGAGACTGGACATAACTAATGGCATTGTTCGAAAAACAAAGATATATGTAAATAGTTTGACGGTAGTCGTGTTGAAAATTTTTCCCCTTTAAATGCTTATATAAAAGAAGCAAAATTAAATAACTCTGATAATTCGATAAATTGCTTAACAGATACGGGATCGAGCATTTCTTCAATTAAAAAATCGGTTGCATAAAAATCGATGATGTCAGAGAAACACTTGAATTATTTGTAGTATATGATGACTTTGCGTTTGACCTGATTGTAGGAAGAGGCTAGACAAAACAGATATCGCGTTTGCCCGAATTGACTCCAAATTGGACAGCTGGTATTCGAATAGTATTTCCTTGAAAAACGGTCTTGTATTATTAGAAGAAAAAAGAAAAAATATTCGATTCTTTTTTTTAAATAAAAAATTATAAAATTCCTTTTATGAATAATGTCTCTTTTGACATCAAGTTAAAAGAAAAATCAATGTCTTACTAGGGTAACCGATATATCACAAGACTAGAATTTAAATTCTGAATATAATCTTCCATTTGACAATTTTTGCAATGCAACTGAAAATACAGTGTACACAGTGAATAAAGATAAATGCGGAATTCAAATAGAAGATGTCAAATTTGATATAAATATTTCTTTTGATAAAAAGTTGGAAGTTGTGAAATTAATGATTATAGGGATTGTTTTGTCATGAATATAAGTGAGTTAAAATGTACTACATTAACTAAGATGGAAATTAGTGAGGTTCCAGGAAATAAACCAGTTTGTTTACGTCTCTGCAAAACAAATGTAGCTGAAAAGAATTCATTTAAAAATTTTCTTAAAGAATGGAAAGAAAACAACATATGTTTTGTATGAAGTTATGTATGATTTTGTTAATGTATGAAGTATTGGGACCCTTGTGTCAAAGTTGTGTAGTTCTCGAAATAAGAATACCTTATACCAGTCCAGTTTGTTTGTTCGAAAAAAAACTAGCGAGGATAGGCCAGAGGCGTAGTGACGGGGGGGGGTATTATCACCGAGGCGCAGCTTGCAGATGGGCACCAAATCATTTCAAAGATAGACAAAATTTTTCAGAAAATTTCAATCTTAGTTTTATTACAATATTTATTTTATTCCGTGAAATAAACTTTGCATTTTATAATTATTATGTCATGTCTACGGAAAAATAAAGCTACAGCACAGAATCATATTTGGAAAAAAAAAAAAAAGTTGTTGATAAAAAATATATGAGGAAGAGCTGCACATAAACGAAACTTTTACTCTTATATTTCAATAATTTTGCATAAATAGTTCCCTTTAAAAATTATGTTTATTAAACCATGCTTTCGATTTTTATTTCTTAATCAATTAGATTATCGGTTTTGAATTTTTTAATCCTTTCCTTTTTAAGTTTCATACTTTGCTCAAAGGTTGTGATACTATTGTTTTGTACTACAAATCTTGTAAATGTGTAAATAATGAAAATATATCTTAATTTTTTTCATATGAAATTTCTAGAATATTAAATTGGTCAGTTCCATTTTAATGCATATGATATGTTTTTATTTTAGTATAAAGTTATTGGCCAAATTATTTGTGTTAATGCTATATTGTAATTTTTGGATCTATTAACGTAGGAAAATTACAGAAGAGTAAGCTCATGAAATACACCTATTGAATTTTGTGAATACGCCAAGATTCTCAATGCCCTTTATGAGTCCTAATTGTTATACTGGTTATCTAAGTCAAGTTATGTTACTAAAAAAAGTCATAATAATATTAAAAAAACAAATAAGTTTGCTTTACTCAAAAAAAGGGGTTCAATGAATATTATTTCCTTTCTGGATGTTATAATTATTAAAAAATTAAAAATATTTTGCCGAAATTTCAATGTTTTGAAATATTATTTGACGTGCTTTTTTTAATTTCTCATAACAGATTTAAAGCCTTTCATTTAACAAGCAGTATTTCATTAATATTTTTAACTTTCTTTTATGATAAAAAATGTGAAAACTTAATCTTATTCTGAATATAATAAAACATTATTCACAGAAAAAGAAAATTTCATATATAGATAACTGAAATACTACTAATGGAAACTTGTAAGAATTTAAATGTGCTAATAGATACAGAAAAATCTAATTTTACTTCAATTATCAAGAAGCGATATAGAAAGATTAGTTTCAGTAGTTATTGAGACTTTGGGAAATTATATTATCCATTGTCCCAAAATAAAAATAAAAACTTCCTTGTATTTTTATCTCAGGTTTTTTTGGAGCATTTTAGCCCAGTGTCCCGTTATACTCGTGAGAAAATTCCTGCTGAAACGTGTTTCTTATTAGCGGCCCTCTTTGTCTAAAATATTGTGTCCGGGATGGAGGAAGGAAACTTCCCCCATGGTACTCGGCACCAGACTGACCTTCAAAGAAACGGGGAAAATAGCAATACATTGTGCCGCGTAGGGAATTGTTTTCCTGGAATCGAAATGGAGAAGGTCGAGAACTATATACCTCAAAATTCTAGAAAAACTCATATACTTTCTTTCCTTTTTATAGTTCACACGGTTAGTATTTCGTTTGTTCCCGAACATAGCTTCATCAAAAACAAAAATGCAAACTTTTGGAAATCTGGCGTTTCGACGTTTAAAATATTATTGTCGCAAGTTGTATTTTCTGTCTATTATGTATTCTTTTGATTTGAATATTTATTTCATATTTTTGCTTCTATAAATATTTATTAACATATGCTTGAAGAGTTTTGAAAATTAAATATTAAATTACTTATTGGTTAAAAACTATTAATTTAAAAGTAATTTATTTAATGTTTTTTTTTAAATGCTTATATTTGCGGAAATAACTTTTATTTGACTCGTAATTTTGTCGGTTTTACATTAGCACCTTATGCTGAAAAATTCTTTTTTTCAAATGATAGAAGTTAAAAATCTATAAAGTTTTTTTTTTCTTTTTGTAAATGTCTTTTTCCTTTTAAATGTTTATGTTTTCCTTTATTGTGTGCTTAAATATACAGAATATATTTCTTAATTAATTAGTTCAACTTATATAAAAACAAATCTTTTAACTTGAAAAATTGACTCCAGAAATTTATTAAGAAATCGTACATATTTCTCATTCTACATTGTAAAATTTTAAAAATAAGATCTTCTTTAAATGATATAAATTCATTGAAAGAAAAATCTTTGACATTGCATGAATAGTACTTCTAAAATTATTCTTAATCGAAATAAATTTTGATTTCAATAAAAATTAGCACTTATTTTAATAATAAAATATATTTTAATAAGTTAAATAAGCAGTTTTATTAAATGCCTTAAAAATACGAAGAAAATTTTTACTACTGTGATAACTGATTGAGAAAATTTCTTTAAATAAAATTAGGCGTTTAACATTTAAATATATTTTTTTTTATCTCAGCACTTGTAATTCTTGATAATAATTTGAATCAATGAAAAACTTGAAAGAACATTATGGCATGCATTAGTTTGGAGAAAAATATAGTTTTTAATAATATAATATATATTGATTGGTTGAAAATTTCTGATTATATTAAATATACATAATTTTACTTGAATTTGTGTGTTTTGATTTAAGAAATTTGCAAAATATTTTTGTTGACTATATTAGCGTTTCGTTGCTTATCTTGAATTTGCATTGATAATGCTATGGCATGATTTAGATATCTAAACTGAAATCAGATGAAAACTTATTGACAAAGATCTTCTAATTTTAAAATCACAAAAATTGGTTTTATGGTATAGAAATGAAATATTATAAATTATCAATATTACGTTTTGTGACTTAAATTTTTTACATTGAAAATAATTTTGGTTTACATTAATGGGCTGAATAATATAATTTGAAAAAAGCTATTTTTTAAATGTGAAATTTCTTATAAAGTTGGTTTTTTTCACTGGAATTTTTCTAAATAATAAAAAAATGAATTAAAAATTTTTAGTTTATCTGTGGTAAATGAAATGCTTAAAAAGATATCATTGTGAAAAATCAGGTGAGTTGATCCTAACTTAGGAGTGTAAAGTCTTATCCAATTATTATTTTGCAATAAATAGCTAAGGTTTGTGAAGTTAGTAATATTATAGAATTTTTGAAAATTTGTTAGGGTAAGTTATAGAATATGTTTAACACCTAATAATCAAAAATTTGTAGAATCTTTCATAACTAAGATAATGCACAATTAATAGGGAATAAAAATATTTAATTTCTTCATTTGGTTAACAAGCTAAAAAAAATACATTAAAAATTTTTAAGACATTGTTATGGAAATGTTAAATCATTAAAATAAATTTTCTTGAAAGTTAAAAATTAATTGATAAATAAATATCTCGACTTCGAAATTGTAATATCCTGATCAAGGCCAACATTGCACATATCTGTTTTTTTACCGAGGGCTCTGAGGTGCGATGCGAAGCATATGTCCTAGTTTGGTGGTCAGCCCAAAGAGAAATCCCCGGTGTTTAGCTCCCAATCATGATTGGTCTTCAGTTAATCAACCCATTGAAAGGATGAAAGGTTGAATTGACCTAGCTTGAGAATCGAACCTCTGCCTTGGGAGCGCTTAGTCACCGTGTTTAACAAATGTAAAAGTTTGGGTCAATTTCGTCATACAAATTTCCGTGGAACAGAAGTCTATGGAGAAATGTGGGACTGAATGGTGTTACTCAGCATTAGAAAAGAGAAATTAAACCTAAAACTACGTTAGATCTTTCAACATGCCTTATCTCAAACGGTGAAGACAGAGAGAAGAAGAGGTTGCCATTCAAATATTTTTAATTATTTCTTCATCAATTGCAAGCTGTGAACGTTCCTTCAGCAAATTAAAATTAATTTTGACTTATTTATGATCCACCATGAGTCAAAACTGTCTAGGTTTTTATCTTAAGTATTGAAGATTTAATAATCTTATGTATAGAAAAAAATTTTGAAATGATCAACTTTGATAACGTAATTGATCAATTCGCTTCAGCAAAAGCAAGAAAAATGTGAATAGTGTAGTATATATTAGATTGCAAATAATTACATATCTGCTCTTATCTATGATACGTAACGAATTATTTCATGCTTAAAAAAATCTATTTTTAAAATAATTGTAATAGTGTCAATAATATCTTTTTATAATTAATTCTAAATCACATATATAAGTCCGATTATTCTAATACACTTTTCCAAATCCAATATAAGTGTTTTTTGTATAAACTAGAATTGAATTTTGTTTAAATTTAAAGCTTTGCTTGAGACTTTAAATTAATATATTTTCAATTATTTTATAGTAGGTACAATATTTATATTGTAATCTTATTACAATTATATACTACATTTATTATAATGTATTATATATCGTTATATTATCGTTATCGTTATATCTCTCGTTACTTAATACATTTTATTCAAATATTTATATTGGATTACTATTTTTTTCAACGGGGCGCCAAAAAAGATATCGACCCGGGCGGCAATTTTGCTCACTCCGCCACTAGGATAGACCTGTTGTAGATTACAGAAAATTAAGTAATCAGACAATTTAAAGATAAATTCCCTTCGCCCAGAATTGATGATTTATTAGAATATCTTGAATGTAATATTTTTATGACATTAGGTTTATCTCATGGTTATTTCCAAATATCGTTAACAAAGAAAGCTAAATTAAAAACCGCTTTTATCACCCCAGATAAAACAGTAGTTTGAACGTGTGATTTTTGGTTTTCATAAATGCACCATCAGAATTTCGAAAATTAATGTACGAAGTATTGCTACCCTTATGTTAAATAAGAAAGTTTTGTGTTATTTAGATGATACTTTGACTGATGTGATTAAACGGTTAAAATAAGTTTTTGAGAAACTTATATCTGCTAATTTGACTTTAAAATTGTCAAAATGTGAATTTGGTAAAAAGTAAGTAGATATTTTAGGATTTGTTGTTAATAGAGAAGGAATAAAACCGGTGATGGGAAAAATCAGATCAGTAAAAGATTTTTAGGCTTGATTGGCTATTTTCGGAGGTTTGTGGGAAAATATGCACAAAAGGCAGATCCTTTATCATGACTCCAGAAAAAAGGAGAATCTTTCAAGTGAGAAAGAGCAAAAACAGTCATTTCGATTACTAAAAAACAGCCTTACAGGTCAATCCGTGTTAGATCGTTATAACCCATAAGCTGAAACGGAAGTGCATTGCGATGCAATTTCTAGTGGCTTTAGTGCGCTTGCTTTTACAACAAACATCGGACAATAAATGGCGGTTGGCTTATTGTGTTAACAAAATGACAACAGAAATTGAAATGAAGTATCATGAAAGCAAGCCCGAATTGATGGCCATTGTGTGTTGTTTAGCTATATTTCAATGCTTATATTAAAGAAATTTGTATTATTTAGTGTAACTAAATGTAAATTTTAAACAAACATTTAAGGTCAATTGTAAGGTCAGTCTGGCTGAATATGAGAAATGTAAAATCGCCAAAAGAATGTGAACAGTAAATAGATCAGTTGATATACGTCGACCGTCAAAATCGGTCATAGAATGTTTACGCTCGACTTTCAATAAATTTGTTATCTGTTACTGAATTACAGTCGTTTATTAAAACGTCCTGACCATGTCCTGATGTGTAAAAGTAATTCTAATGGCAAACTAGTTAAGTTAACACACGTAACTTACACTACTTTAAACTGTAGATCCCAGTGTAATAGACCTCGTGAAATGACTGTCTCGCGACAAATGTCAACAGAATGGTTCACTTGTTCAGTTAATAATTTTAGGACAATCAAAGAGATTTCTAATTTTTAATATTTTACAATGCAGAATAATGATTTTGCCTGTTTCCATTATTTAATTATGTTTCTGTCGAGTTATTTCTTTCAAACTAAAATCTACTTTTATACATAAAATAAAGTAACTAGTAAAAAAAAATTACTAAGAAACATTTAATGAGTTCTTAAACAATACAAAAAATTATCATTTAATACATTAATTTTTCAATGTTGAGAAAAAGAATATTTTTTAAAAAAATTACAAAGTAAGCAAAAAATTACTCCTGAAAGTGCTTAAACTTGATTTTAAATAATTTTAAGTATAAACAATTTGATATAAATTTCAAACTGAAAGCTTTGTTAAGGAATATTTACACTGTCTAAAAATCAGTATTAAATAAGTAAATGTAAAGAACACGTGGTAGAGAGAAGAAAGAAATATTTTCGTGGCAAAAAAGAAAATAAACATTGAGTTTGGACTGTAAAAACAATCGATAATTTTTTTTAAGGACAACACTTAATATTTTGAAAAATTATTGAATTTTCCAATGAAGTTCATTGTTCATTAACAAAACAATGTCATTTGATTAATGACGAAAATTTGTGACAGTTAAACTAGCAGATTTGGGAAGCATTAGTAATCACGTTTAAATTTAACAAGGAAAAAAGAAAGCAAATTTAAGTAATTAATTTTGCATTTCATTTCAATTCCAAAAATGCAGCTCTTTTCTGTAGTTATCGCTTCTTATCCTTCTTTCTTCTCTTGGCGGTCAGTCTGTAAACAAAAGGCGCCGATAAAGAGGTACATTTAAGCAGGAATGTTCTGGCGAGAATCATGTGACTCTAGATTACGGGGGTTAAACAATGCTTCAGATAAAAGCGCTGAGTTATTTTTTATTCTTATAAATGCACAGTAATTTTCCAGAGAAGTTTTCGTTGTTGAGTAACAACCAATGTTTCTATTACGCTGTTTGGTATTAAAAATGAATTTATAAATTTTCTGATGAAATCAACACATTTAAATGAATTTTAGGAAATAAAATTGACATGAAGATTGTATTCTTAAGTTATTTGATTAATTTTGATATTTTTCTTTTCTTCAGCTAAAAAGACTCAACTTTTTCGCAACGTTAATTATTTTTTTCTTTATAATGAATGTTTCCAAAGTTTTGACTCGTAATAATTCTGATTTAAATTGTTGAAGCTTTACCACAGTCGAATGTATTTATGTACTTAAATAACTAAATGTAGCCTTATATATTAATCTTTTCAATGAGGGTATAGAATATGTACTGTATGGTTGTTTAAGAAGCTAATAATTTAGATGTTTCCCTAGGGTAGTCCAATTGCAAGATGCAGCCTTATTAATCTGACGAAATCCATGATACTAACTTTCCAGTCTACTATTTTTGTGATGTCTGATAGGAATTACAGTGAATAAAATATGACATAATTTATACATTCTTAATAAGAATAATTATAAATGTAATTGATTAAGGAATGGGTTATATGAAATAATTTACACACATTCATTCCTTTTAATCGAAACGAAATTTTTTGTATTCTATAGGTATTTTCTATTGATTATTAAAGAAGATATAAATATATAGTTTTAAAGACCTTTTAAAAATTTTTTTATTCCCTGTAATTATATTCTAACAAGTTTTCATTTAGGATATTTCAGTTTTATGAAATTTCCTTTCCTGGCACAATGAGATTTTTTTTATATTACATTAACGAAAATAAGATTAAAATTTCACTTTTTGTTTATAAGAAAAAATATAAAATATCAACACAATACATTGTTTATAAGAAAATAAATATCATGTCAAATAATATTTCTCTCTCAGTACTTTCAATTTTTTACAATTTTTTTTCTATACTTTGAATTTCTAAATAATAAATAGTCCCATCCAGAGAAAATGAGATCCTGTTGATGAATTTATCAGCCGAAACCACATTTAAGATATTTTGAATAGATTTGGCTTATTGCTTCATCAAAATTATAATTTTTCCTAGGCATGTAACTTGACTGTAAAAAGATTCACATAAGGACAATTATGAATATTGCTGCATTCACCAATTTAAATTCGTATCTCATAAGTTTACCTTTTTTTGGAAACTTCCTTACATAAAAACATCTATTTGGTAAAGAACTTTTAAGCTAAAATGGAAAACATCTCAAATACATCAAAATGGAACTGATCAATATAATATTTGAATAATTCTATCAGAAAAATAATTAAATATTTTTGTCATTTACACAAGATTTTTCATACAAAATTTTTATTTCTCAACTTGAAACAATAATTATTAAATTAAAAATAAATGTTTCCGAATAAAATTTCCCTCAAAATAAAATTCAAATTATCTGGCAAGTATTTATATATATATATATATATTAATATATATATATATTAATATATATATATATATATTAATATATATATATATATATATATATATATATATATATATATATATATTAAAATATATATATATATATTAATATATATATATATATATATATATATATATATATATATATATATATATATATATATATATATATATAACTGGTAGAGTCCAACTCAGGCCTAGGCACAGGAAGCACGTTGTTGCAACAACAACTCAGCATGATTGATATCAAGAACCTAAAGAAGAATTTAAATATTGACCTGTTTTTCCTGCAAAGAAGGTTTTCATGATTACTGGATTTATGAAAATCCTATTATTTCCAAATTCAGGAAATATGAATTTTCATAAATTTTGCCGCTTTGCGGACCTTTAGGTGACTAAGGGAACAAACTTTAAGCCTACCAGACTGAGTATGTCCAAGCAGAAACTAAAAAAAAAAAAAAAAAAAAAAATGCAGAAGGCCCTTTATTCATCAGTTGGCTAGGATCGAACGCACGACCTTCCATTAAGCAGAGAGCAATTGTACCACTATATCACTTTGAACTTAATATAAATTTTGTTCATGGATATTTTTCTGCCACTGACAACAAAGATTTTTTTTTTTTTTTTTTTTTTTTTTTTTTTTTTTGTAATTGATTATGCTCATCATTTTTTTTTTGTCTGACACTTTTCGACACATGCAAGCTGGTTATACAAACACATGGTATATTTTTAAAGAGATATTTTTCTGATAGAAATTTTTTCGTATCCTGCTTTCATGTATCATTTTGTAGTTGTATTCCAGTTATCTGCATCGATTTTAAAATTTCAGAAAAATTAATTTGACTGAACAAGAGACGGAAAAGGAAAAAAATCTCGAGAAAGGGTAAGGTAAGAAAACGGAGAAGAGATGAGAATGACGCTTGAAGAATTCGGAAACATTCTTTTGAAAATTCCTGGAAGTTCATAAGTTAGTGCTGAAAACACAAGAGATGGGCTTATGAGTCCGATCCCGAATTTCAAATTGCAAAAGAAAGTTGAAATAGACATGGGACCATCAATTAGTAAAACATCTTTCGGATTCGAAGTAGATGAAGTGTTATTCCGAGAGTTACCATCATATGCAAGTTCTCACTGTCAAACGCAAGCGCAACTTGGTTGCTCGAAAACGAATAAAGGCAGTGATACAACTTACTCTTTCCGAGAGGTTAAATGTCTTTCAGTTACAGCACCGTACATACATGCATACATACTGCATTGATGTATATATATATATAATACGTAAATACTTTAAAAAGTAAAAATGTTGCCTTTTTTAATTTAATTCATTTTTTTTCAAAATGAATAATTTTTCTTCCATTTTAAACTTAAAATAATTAATTAAAATGGACCCATTTTTTGAAATCCTTCTAATCGAATTTCCGATTATCCGAATTCAGTCGGTTTCTTGATTTGAATAGAAGAATCGGAGTTCTACGGTATTTTGCTTAGAGCTCCAGTGGCTCAGTAGCGTCAGGAAGCATCATTTGCCGCAGGCAGTAGTTGGGAGGGTGGGTTGCCGGAGCTCCGTGGTTTAGGGACGTGTCCACGTTAATAAGTGACATCCAAAATCCTTCCACTGATGTGGCGTGGATGTGGAGAGAAGGGTGCCAGAGCTCAGGTGTGACCTCGTCACCTGACTGTAGTTCAAAATTGCAAGGCTCCTGGAGTTGAGGAGTATTCCAAACCCGGGGCTCGCCTGCACCACTATGCATGTATGTATCTTGCATAGTTTATAATTTCTGCATTTCAGATTACTATTTATTATGATTCATTCCTTATTTATAATCTCTTTCTTCATGGTAACTGATTGATTTGTTATCATTTACTTTATCATCGTTTTCCCAAAAATTATCATTTTCTCCTTCATTTCTTTTGATGTATTGTTTTTTTCCCTACTCAGGATAAACTATATCTGCGTTTATAAATTTCTTCTTCAGATTTTTTTTTCCATTCCCCCTTAGAAATATTTTCATTATAATTCACAAGCTATTAATTGATAAAAAAAAAAGTACCTAAAAAGTAAAACTGAAAGGTATGTACAAAAGAGTAATAATACTAAAAAAATCCTGCTAAAACTTCTCAACTTTAAGTGTACTGGAAAAATTTTCGAATTACAAGGGCGGAAACAACGCCTTTGATGAGGTTCGCTATAAAAATTGCAGGAGAAAGGAAAAATTGTGGGCGGCCCATCTCTCAAGAAATCCGAAAAGGAACATTTAAAATGAAATTTTCTGCCTATTAAAGGTTATTATTATATTCAATTGAATTTGCTTCAGTTACAAATTGGAACATTCTATTTTTATTCACCTGTTTTGTTAGAGTGAAGTTAAGTTGCTGCATTTAAACATGTGGTTATATTTAAATTGAAAATTCAAACGTGTTATATCAATGAATAGGCATTCGTATTCGCTATTTTTTATATTTCTATTTTCCATTTTTTATCTTACGAAATTTGTGGATTTATAGCTTTTATTTACATTATTTAAAATGTGATTCAAAGTAAAATTAAATGTGTTAATTGAAATTTCTACTTAAATCACTAAATTTTCGCGCGCGAATTTGTATAATGATATTACTGATTCCATTATAAGAAATTTCTAATTTAAAATAACGGGGTTTGTATGAAATATAAGCATTTTTATTCCATCTTTCTCTCTCTCTCTCACACGCAGGAAAATTACTAAACTGTACTTCAAGCGATTCTAGAATTTGATGAACCCTTTTTATAAGAAAATTACAAGAAAGAGTCATGAATAAAAAATACGGAAAAAAATATTTTGTTGAATGAGAGAAAAGAAATATTGAATTTTTGTTCATTATGATAAAAGAAAGATGCTCGGACGTTGCTGTTAATGAGCAATAGATGATCTTTAACATCATTTATTTCAGTGCAAATCAGTAATTTAGTTATCTTTAAAAATCAAAATTTTGATAACATGAAATTAAAATGGAAATATAAACTTTATATCAAACTTTTTATTTATTTAAAACATTTATTATTAAATTTTTTACATTTTTATAGTATATTGCAATTGCAAGCTTTTGCTTTCCTATTTATTAAACACCAAATAGCAAATAGTCAAATATCCTTTGCCATTCGAAATGGTTTTTTCATTGACAGTACGCAGTATTCCTAATGCCCAACACTTATTCCGATAAATGTGCGAGGAAGAAGTAAAGCATTTCCTTGCGGTCATTCAACAAAACCTTAAATCGAACTCACAACCATTCAATCCAAAGAGCAGCTCACATTGCACAGATTTTCCATATCATTTTGAAACCACGTAGAGGGCAGCGTAAGGCTGTTGTAGGGCATTTTAATGAAGAACACGTAAACCGAATTCATAGGGTATCTTTTATAAATAGAGGGCCATATTCTCTTGTCACAAGGGTAGAAAACTCTCAAGCATTCACTCCGAAGACGTGTTGCAGAAAGGCGATATCTACCGTTTCCCAACAGTGGCGCATGGGACTTTTCGCTCAGGGGGGAGTAGTTTAACCACTGCGAAACGGTAGACCAAATACTATTTATTGAAATTATTTGAATTTGTTTAACTTTTGTTTCCCTAAAGCTACACGTTGACAGATTGATAACAATCTAAATTAGATACTGAAATTGTCCTGTTGATAAATGAATGCAGATTTCAACTGCTGTTAGAAAAATGGAGCAATTAAGTTAATTATAACCTCATTCTCCTATTTTCATGCAATAATAAGAGAAAGGTTTTGATTAATGCTATCTTTCACAAGCGATATACCATTAATAATAAAATTTCACTCAAGGGCTATGTGGCTGCCCTTGAATGAAATTTAGCTTCTGATTATGAATGAAATTTAGCTTCTGACAACAGCTGTATGTAATTTATGCTTCACTGTAACAACACATTGTATAATTGAACAGCATACTGTACATCACATCCTCACACCTTACTTAAAAAACGTTGATGCGTTATCAAAATGAAAATAAAAGAAATTTTTGAGGTTTTAATATTTTACAAAAACTATTCAATTCGAATCTAAGACTGCTATTTTTTGCTGTTAAGGCAGATTACATAGGCATTGGACAAAATAGAAATGCCGTGTGTTTGATTTGTTTGTCACTCAAAATAACAGCTAATTACGACTTAAAGTCGATTCGAGCCACTAACTGTTGAACAGAATGTCAGAACGCCAAACATTCGGACACCACTTTGTAATGACTCTTTCTTTCTTTGTCTCATTTTATTCACTCGAAAGCTAATTAGTCTAGGCAATTTAAAGTGAAATTGTTATCTCTATGCACATTCAAATCCAATGTGGGATTCGAACCTACGAACTGTTGAAGTCAAAGGCCAGAGCGATTAGTTTTTTCATATATATATATATATATATATATATAAATGACATTGAAAATTATACGAGTTTTGTGTTAGAAAATAAAGTGTTTGAGATTTAGTTTATATATATATATATATATATATATATATATATATGAAAAAACTAAATCTCAAACAATTTTATTTTTCCTTTTAAATTTCGAATAATTTTTTTTCCAATGTCAGGTTTATCTTAGAATTAACACCAGAAGGGGCGAAGATGATGGCTAATTGTACAGTGAAGCACAAAGTGGGTTGCCGTCTTCGCCCATAAAGTGAAAGGACAAAGAAATACATAGACAGAACGGAACATCCATGCCCGAACCAAATTTGAACACAGGACCTACTGCTTCGAAGCTAAGGACGCTAATCACTCCGCCATTGGTCGGTTAAACTAGTACACTAATGTTATTATTAGTATTAAAATATACTATTATAAATTTCGTACTTGAAGACAGGTTAAAAAAATTTCCATACACAAAATATGATCTGCAATACAAAATTGATGAATATTCTTTTAAAATACTAATAACTTCGTTATCATAGTATCTATAGTTTTTAAGTCTCAAAACCAATCGAGGTTTTGAGAATTAAAATTTTAGAAATGAACGAAAATAAAAACGCATCTCAATATATAATTTTAATACTATGTATCCTATACAAAGTTTCCTCTCCAAATAAGAGTTTTACCTGAAAAGAAATAAATTTATTATGCGGAATATTCAAAACAGGAAAATTTACATAACATTGTCACACATTATCATAAGTTTTTTGTTTGTCCCCAGACATTTTGGCTGATTTTAAATTAAAAATCACGCTCGAAAGTTAATAAAATTTATTACAAAAACGCTTTTAGTAATTTTTTAAGGGATTCATAATTTTCTCTCTCTCTTCAAAACTCTTTCATTTGAAAGTATCTTATTTTTAATATAGTTACAGAAATATAACATTAAAAATATTTAAAGTTTTTTATTTGTTATAAAATTTAAAGTAACGTTATGAAACAAAATTAGATATTGAGACATTTTACTGCTAACATCTTCCATTTTCTTTCCAAAATTCTTAGCATGGGAAAGTTTTTATGAATATTCCTTTTGCAACCATTTGAACCAGAGTTGTTCTTGGTTTACACCCTAGTTTCTTGACCAGAAGAAAGAGCCGACACACTTCCGCCGCTTAATTGCTTGACGGCATTCAGGGCAATAAAACGTCTCCCAATAAACCGTCCAAAATTCGGTTCCTCCGATAACTTACAGCCCTCAGGAGATATGGCTGACAATGCTATTTTTGGGTCGTCCATCCATCATTTTCACGAAGACAGCTTTGAAAAGAGACACCAATCCCTTTTCCCATTCTTCGGGGAACACGGTAATATTTTTAAAAATAAAATGTGAATTATTGTCCCCCTGTACTGCTCCACCCTCTTTCCTAAAAAAAAAAAAAAGCACAACTTTTAGTGTTTAATTGCCACTATATTCAGTGCCTGTTCTGCAACTTATTTCTGAAATCAGGTTTCTCATCTAACCCTCGCCGAAGAAAGCTGTTTTCTTTGGGTAGTCCATCCCACAATTTTCTACGCCTGCAAAGTAAAGTGCCATGAAATTCGACACCGATCCCACCCAGGACTAGGAAACAGAGAAGGGCTGGCTAATCGCTTTGTTGTGTTGGCTAGAGAATCCTGCGAGTTTCGGACTACTACAGGAAGTAGAATTATTCAGCCGACTTTGTCGGCATGTGTTTCCGTTAAGGGAAAAAAATCTGCTGTCCCATGACAGCAGTCGTCCAGGTTAGTAAAGACCCCAAACAAAGGACTCGAAGAGTCAATGAATCTTGAGATGCTTAATGCTCGAACTTTTCAAAATATTGAAATTCCGGAGAAATTCCTCGAAATTATTAATGATGAACTGTTTAATTTTGTCAATAATGCAACAAAAGAGGAAATAAATATAAAAATTCTCCAAATGAACGCTGAAATCATTACTATTGAAACGGGCATTGCTCACTCCAGAAAGATGATGGAGAACATTATTAACGAAAAAAACTGTTCCAAAAGGAAACTCATCGGACTCAATATGGACATCGAAATAAATATGGAAAACTCCAAAAAACTGAAAGGTAAGTGAGATTTCCTTAACTGGTACATTTTTTTATTAAAAATAACAATAACTTTATTAATGCTAATACTGTTAATGTAAACTTTAAAAATCGAAGTGTGTATGTGTGTGAGAAAATGTGCATGTGCATGAAAATAATTTATGTAATACTAAGATTTCCAAAAATTTAAATAAACCCAAAATGTGTTTAAACAAAAATTCTAATGAAAATCTTTCTCAAAACAATTAAAAACATAAAGCAATGCTAAAATTACCTAATTCGAATAATAGTAATAACATAAGCAACCAAGCATCTACTCAAAGAGAAATTAATAAAAAAATAAAGAAATTAATCCCCAAAATCCTGACATTAAAATAATAAAGGTAAAAAAAAAAAAAAAAAAAAAACTTAAAAGATCTACAGATGAAATGTGTAACACAACATCCACAGATGATGAAGGAGAATTTCAAATATGCAAACACAAAAATAGTAGCAAAATACCAAATAACAAAAATAATAATAACAAAATAGAAATGCAGCTGTAGTATCCTATAATAAAGCTCAAACAAGTAAATAAATAAATAAACAAGAAATGGGTCAATACTTAAAATATCAAAACAAACTGATGCTAATAGGTAAATATATTTTTATATTGGTTTCTTAATTCTAATTTGAAAAATTAATAATAATTTTTGAGGATTTATTAATTAATAATTGAAAATATTTATTTAATATTTGAGAGTCATTTGTATTCTCTTCACTCTGATTAAATTTAAAAGAATTGAATTTAAAAGTAAAAATAAATATTTTGATTAGAAAAACCAGGCAGCTTTTTCTTCTTGGATGCCTGACTGCGTCATCAATGGCTATTTCTGGTGTCAGTTTTGGAGAGCATTTGGCACAGCCCTTCTCTTTCCTCAGCCTTGGATGCCATATCTCCACAGATTTCCTGTGTTTGATTGCCTGTGCAATTCTGAACAATCTTGTTTACGACCTGTCCATCCATTGTTTACTCACTTGTTGAGTAGCATAGGTCCTTGCAACTCAGCCGTGGCCTAGGGAAGGACAGCTAGGAGTTTTACTCTAGGCGCTCCGTAAAACAGAAAATGGTTTCTGGGATTCATCATGCTACGGGCGCCATTAGGAAAGGCGCCCAAGATATGATGAATAATAAGACAAAATTTTTCAGAAAATTTAAATTTATTTTGATCTAAATGCCAATTTTATTCAGTAAAAATTTTTACTTTAAATTTCTAACTATAAATAATCACATTCAGAGGCCAAATGATGAATTTATCAGCCGGAACAATATTAACTACGTTGTTTCTAGTAGATTAGGTTTATTTGCTTAATCAATAATATAATTTTTACAGTTGCAAGTTGACTGGGACCTCCTGTTAAAAAAATAAGGATTCATGAAGAATATTGTGAATCTTGCTGCATTCATTAAGTTAAATAAGGTAGATCGAGTCAGCTTAACTTTTTGGGATCTCCCTTTTGTCTATAGTCTATAAATCATTGCATAAATCAGGATATATAAGCATCAATATAAATAATACTGTAAACAACTTTAAATTAAAATCAAAAACATCTTAAATGTATAAAAATAGAACTGACCAGAGTACAGCATTTGAAAAATTTTATAAATTTTATTTTCGTTGTTTACAGATCACAAAATTTGTAATACAAAATAATGATATAGAACTATAAATCTGGAGCAGAGTATACAAATTTTAAAAAAAATCATAGTAATAAAAAACAATTGAAATTTTTAAAAAATTTTAATTTGATTTTTTAATTAAAAATTCATTTAAATTTGAAAAACATTTAAGTGTTTAAAATTTAAAAATGTTAAATCTCATTTGTAGGACATTTCTACCACGACATATTTTATATATTCCAGCCGACATTATAGAAAGCAGCTCTTCCGTTGGCTCGGAATTCGAACCGATTATCTTCTAATAACGAGAGCGGAAGTCTTAACCAAAAAATAATTATAGAGATCTTAATATTATAATTTTTAGTATGCATCTTAGAATTGATTAATAATACTTATACAATTCAATGAATTTAAATAACCTATATAAATTTCGTTATCTATCGTTTATTTCGTTAAAATGGTGATTTAATTTAGAAATTTTAAATTATAGTTAAGGAAATAAATCGTTTGCATTTTTTTCTGATTAAAATATTTATTATTTAAAAATATTATCTACCAAATGAATTGCTTTTTCTGAACAAAAACTAAACAACTTTAGTAAAATATTATTTCTCATTTTATTTTTTAAAGTGTATCAAAAATGGACTTTTTTTGACTGATTGGAAACATATTTTTTATCCTTTAAACTACTTTATTGCAATGTATAATTATCTGTTTTCATTCAATGATAAAAATTGAATTACGGTTTTCAAATCTTTTTCAATCCCTACGTCTTGAAATGTATTTTCCAATTCAATAAAGAAATAAAACATTTATCTTTATTTTTCTTTATTTTCACATTCTATTTCGTGTAAAATGAAAAAGCATAACATCGTACAATTTGGATATCGTGCATTGTAATGAAAGAATCTTAAAAATCTCCTATCTTTTATATGAATGAAGCAGAACAAAATAATTATTATTATACCTAGTTATATCCTTTATTTAATTTTGAACTTTTCTTTTTCCCACATTTTAAACTAGAACATTAAATGTGCAGCTTGAAAAACAGTTGATTTTTTCCCCTCATATTTTACTTTCTTGCTGCCGACTGATGGTTGAGTGGTTAGCGCTCCTGACTCCTGAGATGTGGGCCCCGGGTTCGAATCCCGGTTTGACATGGATGTTACTTTCTTTCTCTGTTCTCTCTGTGTTTTTCTGTCCTTTCTTCTGTGATGATGTATGAATTGTTTGTGGTAATATGGAGCGGGCAACGCTGCTCGCTTCCGTGTCTTGGTTCACAGGTCCATGCTGGGTATCGACAAATCAGTAGCAATTTCTGGACTTGTTGTGGGATAGGGTTCATCACCTAAGTGCCCGACGTTGGAAAAAAAAATTTTTACTTTCTTGACATAAATTTTTTAGCTTCGTTAAGGTTTTAATAATATTATTAACTTACATAGCCTATATTTATCCTTTAAGTAAGTTATTTTTTCCACAAATTTCGTATATTTGTATGTAATCAAGTAAATTCATGAATTTAGGTTCGATAGGCGAATTTCAATTACAATGCTTATAATAAGTACAGTAATTTTAAAAATAATTGATATTAAAATATTTTTTTTATTTCAAATAGAGATATATTGGAGAATTAAAAATACAATAAACACCAGTTGTGAGGCGATTTCTGCTTTGGCTTATGCTAAGTGGGCGAACGATTTCTGCTCTGGTCCAGTTCGTGCGTTGGAATCGCACTTTCGGCATGGATGATAATAATGGTTTGGAATATACTTTAAGCATTTTAGGTGATGGTCTAATTAAAACCAATGTGTAAAAACGACCATTGAGTGACAAAGAAACCAAAATAATTTGGTTTAGTTTACCGTAATTTAGTGTTAAGGTTTCTTTCTTTTAAGTGCCAAGTCCTAGATACGAGCATAAGACCACAGTCTTTTAAACAGTACTAAATTTATACTTTTTTTAGTGCATATCTATAAAGATGGCTTGAAGGTACATCTTGATGGTACGTATCATAAAAATTTTATTTCTTATGATACGTACCTTCAAGGTGTTATCATTATGACAAAAAGTAATGCTTCTATACTTGACCCAGCCAAAGATCAGATGTGTATTTGTGTTTACTATTATAGATTAGAATATTTAAAATACTAAAATGTCACGAGATACTCTTTTAGATGATAAGATTTTTGTGGGCAGAAGACCGCCAGAGTCAATTGGAAGTTAGTTAGAAATAAAAACCTTATAAAAGTTAAATGAGAAAAAGTAAATTCTAATGTCACAGTTGATTAGGGGAAGATCTTTATATCTGTTTGCAGCTGTTTGATTTTTCTATGAATGCAGCTAATTGTTTTCACGCATCTGTCTGTGTGGTGTTTTTTAATTTTTTTTTAAAAAATAAGTTTTAATTTTTGCCCGTTATGATATTTGACTCAAGCCCTATTTATGAATATTCTCGTGGAAAGCAGAAGCTGTTAAAGTGCTTTCCACTTTTTTCTGCTGCTGAGCTGTCCAGTTTCATTGTATCAATACATTTTTCTCAGATATATAGGACACACAATAATAAATTTAATATTTTTTAATAAAATCGTTCTAAATGAAAATCATTACTACTCATCTGAGAGTGACTTAACAAACTTGAGTTCAATAATGACTACAGGTATATGCGCTTTTATATATTTTTTAAATTCATGCATAATTTTTGGTCGCAAAATACACGCTTTATATTAGTTACAAGTTAATGAATTATAATAAAAGTTAATGCTCATGAGAAATTGAACATTTTTCTTAAATAATCCGAAGTATTTATTGTAATTATTCTATTAAGCTAGTGAATGTAATGAAATTGTTATTATTATTTATCGAATTCTTAACTATGATTCCAAAATCTATCTAAAAATGCCTGAGTTAAAGGATTAAAAAATTACCATATATAACTAACACAAATAGTTTGGTAAACAACTTTATTCTAAAATAAAACACTCTTAAATGCAAAAAAAAAAAAAAAATGGAACTAATATAATATTTCAGAAATTTTGTATAAAAAAATTTATATATATATATATATATATATATATATATATATATATATATATATATATATATATATATATATATATATATTCGTTATTTGCACATACACAAGATTTGTAGCCCAAAAATTTTTTATCAAAAACTTCAAGCTAAATATAAAATTAAAAAGTAAAGGATTAAAAGAATGAACAACGAAAAATTAAAAGGATGGTTTAAAAAAAATAAACGCTATATATAGATATGCAAAAATATTATTAATAATGAAATATAAGAGAGTAAGAATTTTGTTTATAATAAACTTCAGATGCTCGTCCATCACACAATTTCCATCAACAACATTTTCTCTTTTTCAAGTCTGATTATTCTGTTATATATATATATATATATATATATATATATATATATATATATATATATATATATATATATATATATATATATATATATATATATATATATATATATATATATATATATATATATATATATATATATATATATATATTCTTTTCGTCGGAAATGACACAGTAATTATAAAATGACATTACGATAAATACATCCGAATAAAATTGACATTACAATGAAACTAAGATTGACATTTTTTGGAAATTTTTGTCAATCTTTAAATGATTTGGCGCCCCCCCCTGCGCCCAGGCTATCATATTCCCTATGTTGCTACGCTTCAGTCTGGCTCGTTACATAATTTATAAAATTCCAAATATGTTCTTCTTCTCCATCTATCTTTGCCTTTTAAACATCCCAAAACATTTCTCGGTATAT
Organism: Latrodectus elegans; assembly: GCA_030067965.1. NCBI lineage: Eukaryota > Metazoa > Arthropoda > Arachnida > Araneae > Theridiidae > Latrodectus > Latrodectus elegans. The sequence continues at coordinate 11,996,992 of CM057816.1, forward strand.
TTTAAGATACTGATTTCAATGAGGTAAATTTTATTGTATTTACTTAATTACTAACCCTTATTTATTCGTTATTGAAGATAAAAAATATAACATCATCTCATCCTTTTAATTAATTACAAATCATATTGATATTTTTTAAATAATTCACAGATTCATAGGCCACAGTTAGAATCGAGTCTTAAAAATAATGGTTTATATATGTGCCTTTCTTTAAATATGGGAAACTGGAGGAGCCGTCCAATGGATTGCAACAGATGGCAACGACTGTTAGGAATGGCCTTGGTCTGTAACAGGCTATAGTGCCTTGGAAAATGTAGAAAATGTAACTTTATATTGCCTGTAATCTTTTCCATATACTGTAAATTGCTACTTTTTAAAATAATATAGATTTTAAAATGTTATGAGAAAAAAATTTTATGCATAAAGCAAAACTTTTATTAACTTTCACAGACTTTTAAAAATATTTTTAAATACTCGTAAAATGGAATATAACTTTTTATTTTTGTACTTATCGAGTACGTAAATTTTCATAGTTACTAAGCTCATAAACTTGCTTTATAACGTTCTTTGTTATTGATTATGGAGAAAAATAATGTAACGTATAAATAACATGTATTTACATGTTAAATTAAATTATATTTATAATAAAGTTTGATATTTTTATAAACAGCTGATAATGAGAATACATTAACATATTAAATAGTTTATTATATATATATATATATATATAATGTACATATATATATATATATATATATATGCATATACATATACTTATATATATATATATATATATATATTTTTAGCCTAAAAGAAAATTAAATTTCCTGAATTACAAGGTATAAAACCGCCCCTTCTATCAAAGACAATATCAAAAAAATATTGGATGTCTGCATACATTTATGGTGTTGGCCCCTCAACTAAGAGGGCAATATGGGAGGTGTTTGTTGCTGTTGTTTCTTATGACATTTGGGCATGCCAATATGCCTTGGCATTGCGAATTTAAGTCTATAAGGAACGTCTTTCGTTTTAATCAGAGCACCATAAAGGTGAAAGTACGTCTTTGCTCTTTTTTAAATCCTCCAATAGATGGCAGCACCAGAGAATCCATTCCCTCAATTTTGACATTGATTTGAAGGGAGTGGAAATTTTCTCCAGACCATTGAACCCATGGTAACTGCTCAACGACTGACCACAGGACTTCGATTCCACAGATTTAATGAGCACGTATATCGCAAATGTGTGTTGTGGAAAATAACCAAGTAATAAAATACTCAACCCCCTGGGCTTCACCCAACCATATCGGCAAGGACAAGGATGGTTAGATGTTACACCCCTTAGCCATCCCGTTCTTTATGTAGTTCGGTTTTTCAACTTTCCTGCTTCGTTTCAATTATAGAGCAAAGAGTTGTCTTAAGATCAAAGTGAAATACTACATTGGTTAATATTACAAAAGTTACCGTTGGGAAAAACCTTTGGCAACCCAATGATTGCGAAGAAAAGGGCGCCTTATGTTGAAGTGTCGAAGGACACTTTGGTCCCCAAAGAAATGTGATGTCATTGACTGTTCATCCATTCGCTGATATCTCTTTTTATGGCTTATGTTTGATGTCTCCTTTTAAATCCTTATAGACACGAATTAATCTTCAGTTGTTAACTTTAAATATAAATCTTGATTCCACAAATATCCATGTGCATTTCATCAAGGATTTCCCATAGCGAAATGCACAGAAAAAAATTTAAAAAATTATATATGAACAAATATTATAAGGGTATTCCATGCCTAAAATGCAATAAGCATTGAAAAAAGGGGAAAAAATTAAAGAAATACATTATTATGTGTAGAAAATAATGGAAATCCTTTAAAAATGAATAAAAAAATTCAGTTTAACAACTACAAAAATCATTAAGCAATTGAAATCAACTAAAATATTTATTAAAAAAAATGCGTGAAATTTTAATAAGAAAATATAAAATTCCCAAGATGCATGTAAATATAAAAAAATAATCGTATCAAATTTTTTTCTTTCAAAAAATTTTATAATTTGATATTTATCTTTAAAATCTCATGACTTTTAGCGAGATAAAATGGGAATATGTCAAGTCAGTATACTGAAATGTTACTGTTCCAAATATAGCATTCTGAAAGACGTTTTTATGAAAACATTTTGTGAAAATTTGAACGTGTTGGAAATTATACGCGTATGTAGCTTCGATTTAAAGCACAGGAACTCGAAACTATTTTACGATAATTCCATGAATGAAATATTAGTTCCGTCGTATTTCTGTAATTCATGTAATTTTATTGAGTGGTTTAATTTCATCCAACGATTATTCTTTATTTTAATTGAAGAAGAAGCAGGAATATTTCATGGTTTTTTACTGACAAACCTGCTGCAACTAAATATTAAAATATTTTGATAAGCAGGAAGAAAACTTATACTTGATAAAAGATGAAATACACAAATTGTGTGAAATTGGGAAAAAATTTGTTTTGTTTTGTTAGCAAAAATTATTTTCTCATTCATTAATGATGAAAGAAAGATTTAAATTCTTTTTAAATATTTCTTATGTTTTTAAAATATAAATTACAATAATTCCACTTGCGAGCCACCTCAGCTAAATTAGAAATATTAAAATGAGATCATTCTTTTATAATAATTTGTTTGAAATAATATTGTTCCTGAGTAAACTGTCTATTTGGCTTTCCTGTCGAAACTAAATGGAATTATAAGTACTGGAAATGTGTAGGTTTGCAAGGTGTTGAAATTGCACCAGCATATTTCCCGTTGCCTAACACAGAGTTGGGCTGTACTAGCTTGCCAAAAGCTGCCAGATCTTGATAATTTAGCACATAAGGAGCCCTAATACTTGACATGCCACTCCCAGAAATATCATTTCTCTTAGAGAACATCGTGATCAAGACCTATCCAACAATTCTCAGCTGTCTTCATCGGTGGATCTTCGATTAAGTCAAGATTTCGATGATCACCTTCACACTCCAATCCGACCTTATTTGTAATGTTAAAAAAATTGAACAAAAAAGTATGTATTCCATATGGTTCCAGCGACGAATGGCTGGTTGAACATATCTATCTCTTTGGATTGCTGAAGCTTCGTGAGTTAACACGTGTCTATTTTAACTGTAATATCCAGTCCTTTCACTGATGTGGAATAGAGAGCTCATATTAAGGGTATTGACCTCGAATCCTGATCATGTTTCAAAATTAAAAGGCGCCTCAGTATGAGCTAAAAGTATTTTAGAATAGAGCTCCAAGAGCTTACTTTGCTTCTTTTAGTGACAGCTTGCTGTGTTATCCAGTTTTGCAAAATTCATGGGGCAATGAAATAATTTGATGTCATAATAAAGTTCACTACAAAACACCACAAATTGTGTACAAGTAGTTATATCTATAGTTAAATCATCAAAAATCATCATTTTGATTAGATTCTGTAACTACAGATTCTGTAATTGATTTCATGCTGTTGTGAGAGTTTTCTTGTGTGGTTGATGACGCTGATTTCATACTTAAAAAACATCTTGTCACTTAAAAATTTAGTATGTTTGGAAGTTTATTATATTAATATTTAGCAAATGTATTTATTTCTTTTGGTCCTAAAGATACAGAAAATCACTTAAAAAGGAAATTATCATTAAAAATTATTTTTAAATGTATTATACCACAATATGCACATGATGTATCAGAATATTCATTAATTTATGTTTTAAAATGCTGAAGATAATTCACAGAAAGTTTTTATACGAAAAATACTTTTCAAAAAATTTAATTTTCTTCGATACTTTGAATAATTAAAAAGAATTAATATATATTTTATAACCATTTGCATTTCTATCTAATTTAATTTTACATCACTATCACTTAATGTATTGTACAGTTTTGCATTCAGGGCCAAAAATATTTACAAGTTAACATTTTGCTGTAAAAATTTCTTAACTGAATTCAGAATAATTTATATAAATAAATGTATATACATAAGATCATTATAAATAACTCGTGAAGTTGGCTGTATTGGTTTTTATACAGTAAAAAATTTAGTTCATGTGTATATGTTAAATATATATATATATATATATATATACACACTTTAATCTCGACCTCAGATCTTTTAAATTAAAGGGATTGATAATTTTCAGTTAGTTAATTAACATCCCAATCAATGCAACAAAAATTTTGAATGAAGAATTTGGAAAAAAGAACTGAATAATTATTTATCATTACTTTAATATGATCTATCAAGTGTATTATATATGAAATTAAATATATCAATTTGAATAATTTATAATACTACGTAGGTTATTTAATAACATTTTTATACCTTGTTTTATAAATGAGATAGCCTGAAATATACTTGTTTATGAAATAATTGATTAAATGGAATGAGCTGCATATTGTATGCTTTTTTGTCAGTCAATGTTTTTACTATTATCGTTGTAATTTTATTTTTACTTTTAAAATGACTTCTAATTGTAGCTAAGAACTTACCAAATGTTCAGAAAAGAGCCTTAACTAAAATGCAAATCATTTTATTATAGTTTGTTATTTTATATGAATAAATTTATGTACTCTATTATTAGTCATACTTTTGATTTCATAGGGATAATTATAATAATTATTATTTTTGTTATTATGTGCGTAAGAGTGATTTGAACCGGTAGTTGTTAAAAGTTCAACGTGTCTGCTTTGCCAGAGCAATTTTTGTGCGAAATACTCCTACATCCAATGTTTTTTCGTTTTTATTTGTTTCGGTCGCCTACTTCATTCAAAGTATTTAAAGACTTTCTAATGAAGCTCAAGTATGTATTTTCATCACCAGTACAAAGACTTTTTGATATTGGATTTAAAAGTTTAGAAAAAATATAGTTTCACAATAGTTATACCCTATGAAAAAAAATGAAATAAGTTGCTGCGATTTTGTGAAAAAACAGAGCGGTTTAGATGGGAAGGTACAGGATTCGAGAACTCGCCCATCATTTGTTAGAGATGAGTGAAAGGTCCCTCATATTAGCTTCTGGAACTGCGAGAAATCTGATTTCAAAACTTTTCTGAGAAAAGAAGAGATTCTTGATTAAAATAGGATTGGATTGATTCCTCAAACAACCGAGTATTCGTCTACTATGTGAGCGTTGCTAATATTTGAAAACAGTATAAGCTTTATTTATAAGAAAAACCTATGATGTATAGAATAAAAACCATTTTCCTGGTATTTATAAATATATAAACAATAGATAACATTTTTTATATGTAATTTTTAAATTCTTCATCTTTTTTAAATTTCATGTTTTAAGTATATCTTCAAAATATTCAAACAATTAAAAAATAATTTTAAAAAATTTAAATATAAATTTCAAACGAAGATAAATTATTTTTCAGAATTATCGAAATCTGCAAACAGTGAAGGTCTAGTCATAATAGAACTTGGGAAATATTTTCAGAAATTTCTCCATGTACTTAACAATACAGCTCGATTTCAATATGGTTCGGAAATTTAAAAGTTAATAATATTGTTAAGGTCACACAGTCCTTAATGTCAATTCTTCAAATGTCTCTGATTATTTTGAATCGATGTAGTAGGACACTGAAATTTTCTGTCTACGATGCCACAGTGCTTACAAAATATTTTACTTTTAAAGTAATATACGACTACGTTGTAAATGAAGTTAATACAAAGACGATTTGCAATAGAAGAACGAACTTCTATTTGTCACCTTACAACAATATTATACAGTGGCACTCCACAATCACCCGAATCAATTGGGAAAACACTCTATTTGGATAATAAAAAATTCGGATAGTTGGATTTTTTCAAAAAGCGCAAAATTCATTTTGATTAATTATTCTAAGTTGAAATCGGGAAAAGTCTACACAAATTTTTAAACGTAAAGGAACTTATAATAAATTCAATGAGAAGGCAACACTCTTTTTACAAGTTAAGGTACCTACAGGTTACTGTACGTGAATACAGTATCTATGTACAACGGTGTAAATGCAAGTCATTGTTATCCATTTTCGGGCTGCCAAGTCGCGCATCCAATTGAAAGTGAGAATTGACCTGAGGTCACACTTTTGGTAGTGCTTTATCCACTTCAAAGCAGTCTCAAAGCCGTCAAAGGCATCTCTAGGTGATGATCCCATGTTTACTTCAAATTGGACATAAAGATCCTCTTCTCTTCCTCGACACTTCCATTCAGTTTACAATCATTTGCAATTTGAATTATGAGTGAGACCCTAGATTTCATTTTCTAATGTCTTCAGTACTAACTTCGGAACATCCATTACAAATTTGAAAAACAATATTTTTTAAACTCCTCAAATAACGTGTTATTCTCATTTTCTCTTACCTCTCCTTTTTTTTCTCTTAGTTAGTTTAATATATTTTTCTGAATTCCTAAAAATTATTCGGATATTTGGAGAGTTCTACGGTATTTCATTAAATCCCAAAATCGTACCCAAGCTGCTGAAACAAAAATCTTTAAGCAACAAAAGTGAACTTTAAATTATTTTCCTGAGCTTAGTTTATCCGAATGAATATTTCCTCAATCTATAAACACATGTTTGTTTTGATATCATTGGGATTTATATTTAAAATATGGTTTTCCCTGCTTTGAAACCATAAACAAATATAGTGTAAAAATTTTATTTTTCTTCTCTAGTCTCTTCAATCTTCGATTAACTCAATCTTTTTGCTTTGGTTTTAGATTTTCATAGCTGTTTCACATTTATTTCTCGAGCATCCTTATTTTATTTGATCTGGTTCGATGTACTTTCTATTGTTGATCACTTCCTGGATATTTCGTTTTGTTAATCATTTTCTTTTATTCTGAAAAAATTCTATTGTTTTAAAATTTCTTTCATTCTTCAAGGTAAGCGAGAAAGCTCTTGGCGTTTATAATGATCCAAAAGAATGTGTGTGGCCTATTGTTTGCCCTCGAAGTAATCACCGTCGGCATTCAGCACCGTGTGCCAGAGTCATGCAATCTCCTTGAGGTAAAACTCGGGGATTTTGGACGCGAAGAAGCTCGTGAATACTCGCGCAAGTCTGTTTCATTGGTGAATGATATTCTACGAAGATGATAGTCAGTGATGAAAAAGCAGATGATACAAGGCCAACTGAGTAAGGGGGTGGCACAAAATCTCCCAACCAAGCCACTATATGGTATTTCTGCCCTCCCCCCCTCCGCACCATATCCTGCATCACGTTATCGGCCAAGAACATTGCGATTAACCAGTGTAGGCTTCGACTGTTTCCATACCTGTTGCACATGTTATAATTGCTGGGAGTACAGGTACGCAGTTATCGTTTTGCTCTTGGTTGTAGCTCATATGACTTGATGATCTGTGATCAATCTGGTGTCTTGATCAGCTTGATCAAAGAGGGACGAATCTGCCAACCTGAATTTGTGAGACCAATGTCTTGTAGTATGTTCGTTCAAATCACTATTCCCAAACGCTTGACATATTCGGTGGCTTGATGCAGCAGCTGATGATCCCCCTTTGAAGTCATAAAGCAAACAACACCGAATGAACTCTTTCGACACATTCTTTTCTCTTCACTACTGTAAGAGTTGCGATTGATGGATGTGCGCAATGAACTTGGTTTTACAACTACTGATATTTTTACTCTGGACTGACCGGCATCTCAATCACACCATACATTAGTTTGCATACTTATTTTGAATTCATTTAGTGGTAACGTGAAAACGACTAGAACTTTCTTGTTTATTTTGTACTTAAATATCGCATATGTATATGTATATATATTTGAGTTGTAAAATTTATCTTATTCAACAGCTAAAATACGATGACTGTGCCCTTCGAATTTTTAACATTTTAGATACATTTTTAGAAATATAAAACCCTGTTAGTTGAATGGCCATCATGGTGGATAACAATCTCATAAATCAATGTTTTGATTATCCAAATAAATTTTTTAGTTTTACTCCTTGATTGTTCTTATCTAAACAAGTATAAAATCTCAAGTACTCATTCGAAATGCCCTTTTAAAAAAGAATATGATCATTTTTTGTCAATCCTCGGTTATTAACATTTAAATTAGATTAAGTCATTTAACTTTTATGAGGAGGTATTTTGTGTGTAATGTAATCAGATTTAAGGATTAGATTTACTACAGTTTATATCATGAAAAGTCCACGGGCTTAGATGAATTGTGGTGACACAAAAAAATGAGTGTCTAGCAGTGGAATTTTGGCATGTTCCGAGTGAACTTCAGAATATAAAGGCCCTTAAGAAGTGGGCCTTATGTTTCAATTATTCGTCTGCGGTGACCCGGTTGGTTTGGGTATCTTTCTCTTTATCGGAAGGCCGAGCTGGCAGCCGAATGGTTAGCGCTCTTGCCTTCGGTTCAACAGTTCGTGGGTTCGAATCCCACCTAGGGCATGGATGTTTGTAGTGGTTCGGAATCCACTTTAAACCGTAGATCCCGGTCTAATTAGCCCTTGTGTGCAAAAAATAACCGTTGAGCGACAAACCAACCAACCTTATCGGAAGGTAGTGAACTTAAATCTCGGCTTAACCAAGATACGTCATCTTCGTTAAAGGTGAATGGAACATGTTAAATAGATCGTGGTTACAATGTCCTCCAAGTAAAATGACAGATCTAGGGTTGGCGAGCCAAGTATTGGGTGTCTTCTCCTTGGTCCCTTCTTTAAAATCACGAAGACTTCATCAGGCTGCTTTTATCTAACTGGTAGAGCCCAACTCAGAGAGAGGTACATATGAAGTATGCTGGTGCTACAGCAACATTTCAACTATCTCAGCCACTGAAAGTGGTTTCAATGTCCTCCAATGTTCACTGAAAGTGGCTATGACATGAATCATTCAATAGATCTGTGATGTCCTGGTTGGTTAGGGTGTCGCTCTCCTTAACGGAAGGTAATGACTTCTAGTCCCGGTTTAACCTAAGATCCATCGTGTTCGATAACAGTGAGTTAGACACGTTAAAACTGGACGTGTCGCAATGTATTCCAATTGAAATGATATTTCTGGGGCTGGCAGGCCAGGTATTGATGGTCTTTTGATTGGTCCTTACTTCAAAGTCACGAATACTCCACCCGCCTGCTTCTGTCTTTAGTAGAAATCAACTCAGGGATAGGTACAAGGAAGCAACAACAACATTCAATCTCACATTTCTTATTTCATGAGCCATATCATCTCATAAAATTGTGATTTTCCAGTTTGTGAATGTAACCAATTTTGAAAACACTTGAATATTGATTAGTGAAAATTTTGCGATTTGAATGATGATTAGTGTTGATTGCACAAATTTTACATTTTTACTCATTTTCAATTTCTTAAAGTAATGTAAAAATGAGATGAATAACTTTAGATTGCAATCATAGAATGCCTTCTGCATATTTTATAAAAAAATTTTCAAATATCTCATGTTTTGTGATTAGCATTTAAAAGTAATGGATATGCACATACTGGGTGTGCGCACAGGAATGCTTTCCCGTACTTAGACCTGAATCTGACTCTACCAGTTTAATGGAAGCTGTTGCGTAGGAGTCTTCATAATTTAGAAACAGGGAGTGAGCAGAAGAATCTCAATACTTGACTTGCCACCCTCATAAGTATCATTTTACGTCGAAGAAATTTCGATCATTATTCAATTAATACTTTTATATGTGTTTAAAATTGTCTTTGACTGAACTCCATAAATGCCGTTTTTTCAACGATTGATTCATTTAATTGTAGTAACATTATTATTGCTTTGCTTGGTGCAGTAAATAAATATTAACATTTAATTATAAAAATGCAATATTTTTATTTTTTTAAAATTTTTTTTTTATTTTTTTTCCTATATGTAGTGGGGCAATTTTTTTATATTAATTACAAGAAAAAAACATGGCTAAAGATACGCAACTTTATGCTATTCTAAATAAGTTATCGTAAAAAATTGTAAGCTTTTGATTCAAATCTGAAAATTATGGCGTTTCAAAGAAATCTGTAAATTTAGATTGAAAATTATTATTCCTTAAATAATTATTATTCCTTAAAAATTATTTAAGGAATAATAATTATTTAATATAATCTATCTTAACCATTTCAACTTGTTATGTAATAATCCCCATCACAAATTTATAATCTTTTCACAAAGATCATGGTATTTACAGAAAAAGCTGCTTTTCAAGAAAAGCAATTTTTAGTTTAAAAGCGAAAATAAAATAAAGGGATGATGATCAATAATTAATTTTTTGGTCTTGTCTCGCCTTAGTACACAGGTATTTAGTGACTAAGACACCTCTACTGCTATTTATTTGGCATTTTGTACCATGCCCAAATTTAATCAAGTTCAATCCTGGCGTTTGCTGCAGCTGACAGCGAGTACAGCTCCTTCTCGAGTCCCAAGAGTTCATTTCTCCCTCTTATAGAAGACACCAGATGGCACCAGCAGTAAAAGCCAAAATTTGATTTTCTGTTTTCTCTAGAAGTATTGATTTGGATGGGAACTTGAGAATAACTTTGCGACCACGACATATTTAACATGTCCCAGTCGCCATTAGTGAACACGGTCATCTTTAAGAGATCCCAGGTTCAAACTCACTTCCTTTGGGTCACGAGAGCGAAGCTCCTCCGACAAAGCTACCACAGATCCTAGAAAGTCTATAAATAGAATTCCATTAGAAATATTTGCATTATCCTCTGGATGAATCGATACTTAGGATGTTTTACCCAATGTGATTTATATAGGATGAATTTCAAATATTAGGAAGATGACACAGAATGATCTGGGGTTTTCCAGCTGTTTTAATAAAACATTTTTGTGAAGAGGTTGTTGAATGTAAAAATTGAAAATAATAGGGCATGAAAAAAATTTATGAATCAAGAAATGTAGACGCATTAAATGTATTTGAAGGCATCCTTTTTAAATCCATATTGTTCAATTACTATTTCATTTTTAAATAATTTATATGTACATTAGAATTGATACTAAATATACACAATGATGAAACAAAGGAAAATTTTACGTAATAGTTTTGACGAGCGACATTTTATGCATTTAATTTATTCATTTCAAATGATAGAAAAAATTGCTTTTATTTCCCTAAGACTAATTTTTTCAAAAATTCAATGAAATGAGAATTATTTCCTTTACTGGGAAAGCGGAAGCAATTACCACTCTAAAATAAGATTGGAAGTCTGGCTGATTTAGCAGAAGGGAAATCAAACAGAAGCAAATTTGCAAAAAAAGATAACAGTGCGCATAAATTGAAATATATATTTTTCTACAAGATAACTCTCTAACAATTAAAATAATTATGATATAATCAATTATCGTTCTATTTTTTAAAATAACACAGAAATCCCTTGTTGTAAGCTATATGCTAATATTTGCTTTCAGATATGCTTATAGACCCTTTTTGCCATCATATAAGGCGCATTTTTTTTTTTTTTTTTTTTTTTTTTTAGAAAACAGGTTTGAAAACTGGAGTGACATTAATAATTTATTTTTTATTCAGTAATTTTCTGCAAATTTCAAAACAATTCTTTTGCAGAACGTTATTAATCAAATATTCCAACTGCGAAGAGTTCAGTGAATGCCAATTCAAAGCAAAATACTATTATTTCCTCAATAAATTAGTAAGAAATAATTTGGCAATGCCAAATCTCACGAGTTATATCAGATATCTGGTCTTTCGGTTCCATCGCAAAATTTACATCAATAATACCGAAATCTCTGCTGTTGAGAATTATGATCTATAGAACATGGAAAATTGTCACAGGCCGAGGTCGGTTCTCCGACTAAGTCCCTCCACATACATGTAACCGTAAAATTTCTTAGTTTGTTTAAAATAATCTTTCACGGTTTACTTTCTTATTTTTTTTTACCAGTTGGCACCACCTGTCAAATATCCCAATGGTCTACGAATTTTTTCCTGCTTTTATATTTGCAAATAAACATCGTGTTAACTGCCTATCTCGTTACTCATATACTGACCAAGAATTATACTCACACAACAAATATTAATTGTGCATATAATTAACAATTTTTATAATATATAACTAACAACTATTTCTGCTGCCCAACTTGTCTAGTGGTCAGCGTGCCTAACTGCGAATAGGGAGGTCCCGGTTTCGAATACCAGTTTGGGTATGGATGTACTTTCTCTCCTGTTTTTGTCCTTTCCTTGTACGAAAGAGGCGTGAATGGTTGCCTACCCTATAAACGGATACCTATGGCCTGTGTGTACTGTGGATGTCGGACTCCACACCTATAAATATGGTTCATGGAAAAGTGGAGCAACGCACCCCATAATGCCAGCCTGGCTGGCACTCGATAGCAACAGTTATTTCTCATATATAGTTCGAGAAATTTAACAAAGTTATTTATTTAATTATTATCTAAACATTACTAATCTATAGGAGTGCATAATGCATTAATTTTAAGATTATTACCATGCAAATTACACGTGGAAATACTTTCTGTTTTATCTTTCAATTAAATTGCATTACGTATTATAACCACCCAATAATAAACAATTAGTATTGTCAATTATGTGCTGACTCATTTCACTCTAAAAGAAGTAAATAGCGCGAGGTGAACACCACATTTACATCATGTAGACCAACGGATAAATGCGCTGTCATCTACATTTACCATTGAATCGCTTAAACTTCGAATTTTTGACTGAAAAAGATCGAAAGACATGAAAGTATATGGAATTTTTGCTGTTTAATTTTCTTAAATTTGTTGATAAATTATTGCTTAAAAGACAATGTCGGCTATAAAATAAACAAACTACGTCCTAAAGAACATGTAAACAGAGCTGCAGAAAAGCTAACTGGCTTCAATTGAGGAAATAATAAGAAATTGGCGAAATTAAGATTTAAAAAAAAGAAGCTGACGGTAAACATAACCTACAGATTAAATTAGGTTTGGGAATAAGTTCATAACGTTTTTACCAAAGAATTTTATTTAAACAAAAAACAATAATTTTAATAAGTTTATCAATTATATATTCGCCTACTATATAGGTACTATATTCATCTACTATATATAATTTTATAAGTGGATTAATTATACTTTTGGGTTACTCGGTGTGATATTGTCAATTAATTACAAATGTTTTTTTGGGAATTTATTCTTTCATTATTGAGTTTGCAGATTAAGGGATCAAAAGCTATTCCTGATTTTCTTAGAAGTGAAGAACTTTTTCCCCTTTCTACAAGCCCCGATTTTTTGCAGGCGTATTTGTATTAGTTCAAACTTTAAGATTTTCCATTGTGTCCTTTGTGTAAACAAGATTAAATTTTTGACGCTTACCATCTTAATTTGTGCCATGCCCTTCTATTTTGAATAGTTCAGAAGTATTGGAAGGTCAGAGAACTAATGGTGTCATAGCTACTTTTTTGGGGGGCATTTGTGGTAAATAAATAAACATTATTTTTTTTACTTTATTAAAAGAATTCAGCCCTATCTGATTTTCATTCATTAGCAATTTTTCACTTAAATTATCAATTTGTCAAGAATATTCTTTGTTACAAACAAGACTAAATCAAAATTTCGACATTAAAACATGTAACAAAGTAACATTTCAACAACTGTAATTATTCCATAAATTTCCTAAATAAAATTACCACTTTCTAATTTTTAAAAATATCTCAAATAAAAAAAAATATTTAACTCGAAATTATTTTTTATTCTCGACCTGCGGATAAATCAAAATAATTCCCTCCTTGTGTGACGTAAAGCAACTCCAGAAATTCCTCAAAGTAATCAAAACAGACTTTTGTTTTGAGGACATTAATTATGCTGACATAATCATTCCTTTAAGTATAAGGAGCCTAAAAGTGACATTCATCATTCAATAGAATCATCCAAATTTAAATTTTAACTTCATTAATATGGACGGGAATATATATTTTTAACAAGCTTATTGAAATTTTTTATCTAGTTTTGCAAATAATGTTTATTGTGCTTTATAATAATAGATTTTTTTTTATTTGCAATTTTCTTAGCTTTTCAGAAGAATGTTATAAAAATATAAATGGTTTAATATTTTTCAAAAATAGTTATCACGTAGTTACAGTTACTGTATTTTGAAAATACATATATATTTTTTTCAGACTTTAAAAACACAATTCTCTAAATTTTCTGTTTAAGAATCTGTTTAATTAAACATCTGTTTTGTAAGAAGTCTGAAAAACTGATTCTTTAAATTGCAATTATGTGGAATACTTAAAGATGTGTGTGTGTAAATCATCTTAATTTTATCATGTAATTATGAAATAAATAGTTAAATCATAACAAACCTTTAATATCTTCTAATCTATTCTCTTCGTATTTTCGTTATAACTTATTTTCTTTTTAGGAAAGGAAATTATATTATGCGTCTTTTTTGATTTCATTTTTATTTTTGTTTATCATCTTTATTGTAGCTATCTCCATGACAATCGCTTCAAGATAAGTCCGAGGCTTTGTACTTATAATAATGAGCGCCGCCCTAAGTATAAATGGGCCCTGATATAATAAAAGTCAACCTCATAAGTACATATTCCCAAGGTAATAAAAATTGTCGGAGAATTGGTATTAAAAGACAAGGATTAATTGTGAACCTAATACAATATTACAATGAATGAAAAAGTCCGTTAATTATTGGGTAAATAAGAAAGCTCTTGCCGTTTTCATGCTGAAATTGGATGAAGTGAGAATAAGTATGCAAATTAGTATATGACGTGGTTGAGAAACCAAGTAGTCGAGAGTAGGAATATCAGGACAAAAGTTGGTCCACCTGCGCTCACTATTCAATCGTCATAGTAGCGAAGAGAAATGGACGTGTCGAATGAATTCGTTCGGTTTTGTTTGCTAAGACTTCAAAGTGCGCTTATCAGCTGTTGCATCAAGTTGAAGAATGCGTCAAGCGCTTGGGTATAGTGCTGTGAATGAAGTTTATTGGCAGTGGTTTCGAATTCTGGTAGGGAGGTTTGTACCTCCGTGATGAAGCTGGTGTCCAGTGGACTGGTCGTCAAGTGGTTCACTATGATCTCCTATCAACAAGCCAAACGGTAGCTGCGGACTTGTACTCCCAGCAATTGGAACGTAGTCATCGCCACAGAATGAGCCAGCACTTGTTAATCGTATGAGTGTATTGTTTTTATCCGATCATGCAAGACCGTGTGTTGTCACGCGGGTAGCCAGGAATACCATATAGCGACTTGGTTGGGAAACTTTGTGCCCTCCTTCTTACTCACCTATCCTTATACCATCAGATTACCACACATTTACCATCTAATATAAATATAATTGAACTCAATATAATTGGTAAACTTATATTTCTATTAGAAAGAGGTATCGGTAATATAAATTGGTATCAATTACATTTATATTAGCGAGCTAAATCATTTTTGATTCACGCAAACAAATATCGTAATCATTAATCATACGCAACATACCTTTTCTATTAAAAACAGAAAAATTATGATAATAGATTTAAAAATGTTAAACACATATAACAAGACAATCTAATTTTTATCATTAAAAAAACACTAAACACATGGTTAAAATAATAATGATAATATCATTTTGCTAGAATGAGATTGTTAGAATGACACTTCTTTTCAATTTCAGTGGTCTTTTTGCTGGCACAATAGATCAAATGCCATTCATTTATTGTGTTGTAGAATTCTACACCACTAGAAATTCTATCGCAATATACTTCTGTTTTATCTTAAGTTTCCTAATGAGCTAACAGGTTGATCTGTAAGGATATTTTTCAGTAATCGAAAGGATTGTTCTTACTTTTCTTCCCACTTGAATAATTCATTCTTTTGCAAAAGTCATTTAGAGGTCCTGTAAATTTCCGCAAATAGTCAGGTAAACTCAAAAATTCACGAGTGTCATGAATATTACAAGCAGGTGAAAATTCTTTTATTGATATAATTTTTCTCGTCCTTAGTTTTATTCTTTCTCCCTTAACAATAAATCCTAAAAAAGTCTACTTTTTTTTTATCATTTTGGCAATGCCGGCCACTGGTTATATCTTTAGCGTTCCTGACTCTTAGACTGTTGGTCCTGGGTTTGAATCCCGGTTCGAGTATAGAAGTCTCTGCGTTTCTTTGTATTTTCTTTTGAGATGATGAATGAATGTGGCCTACCCTATTGGCGGATTTGTGGTGGAGTGTCGTGGGCAATGCTCCGTGACTTTGTTCACACTCGCCTAAGGATAAATGAATAGCATTTTCTGGACTTGTTGAGGTAAAAGGCTAATTATTCAATGCCCGCCATTGGAAATTTTGGGGCAATATTAAAGTGAAATCAGCAGACCTAAATCTCACAAAGACCTCTTTTTTTCGTTCAACCATATCAGTGCAATTCTTAGTTGGTATCAAAATCTCATCTAAATAATACAAAACTTTCTTATTTAACAATAGTCACAATATTTGATACATAAATCTCTGAAGTTCTGAAGGCGCCACACCAAAAATCATAAGTACAAACTGATCTGTTTTATCTTGGGTAATATAGAGTTTTATTAACTTAGCTTCCTCTGTTAAAAATATTTGGAGATTACCATGAGCTAAATCTAAGGTCGTGAAAATATTACATTCACCAAAACATTCTAATAAATCATCAGTTTTAGACAAAAGGAATTTATCTTTAATTGCCTGATTATTTAATTTTCTGTTATGTACAAGAAATCTATCGTCACCAATTGTTTTAAGAATCAACTCTACAGGACATTCAAAAGTATGCTTGCCAGATGTTCCGGTTTACAGAAAAAATCCAGGTGTCCAGGATAGTTTACTTTATGTTTCGATAAAAATATAATTTGTTTTTACGGATGACGGAAATATATATAATTAACTGTGATGTATTGTTTACAACAATGTTATTTATTTCTATACGGTGTAAAAATAAAACCATAAAAAAAGTGATAATCTGCTAATAAGTAACATTGTCATCGCATTGTTTTGTCTCGTGGGAAGTTGTGTTTGCAGTCAAATTGGGTACAGTAAAAGTAAGAAGAGACTACCAAAAATATGATTATTTCAAGTGAAGAAAAATGGCTCACGCTGTTTGATTAGCTCAAGGTATAACCACATGGCATTTGATCAAAATTGTTGAGTATGACTTCTGCTTTCTTGGACCTCCAGCAGAGAGAATTTTCTTCGATGAACAAAACATGAATTTATGATAACGGTTTATGGTATGGACTTTTGATGATATTTGATAAAGGAATCTACGGTTAACTTATTAGCTTGTGAAGATTTCTTCGAGATCAAAACCAAAAAAATACTTTCTAAAAAAACTCCTGGCCAATAATGAGTAATATATGTAAAATATGGCTCAAGAATTTTTATTCCTCATTCACAGTGTTTCTACTCGCTTAATTAATTCACAAATAATAGCGTCTGGGAATAAAATACTTAAATTTATATGATTGTCATTTATTGTAGTACTCCGTGTTTAATCAGTAATCATTTATTCATAGCACATAAACTACTCTATAAAACACTTTACAAACTCGCCAAGGATGTGTGCCTTTGACGTGACGCTGGGTGGGGGTGGGGGGTAGTATTCTGGTGTCCCAGTTGAACATTTCAGAAATCTGTCTAGTCTAGGCTTAAGGTGATCTTGTTTCGGAAACTATTTAGTTTTCTTCCTATGCTTTTACAATATTCTTAATAGAGTTCATCTCAGCTGCATTTGTTGTATAGGGGAGTAAACAAACTGGCCTATTTCCTGGAACTTGATTAATTTCCATCTTAGTTAATGTTCTACCTAATTCACTTGTATTCAATACAAAACAATCCCTATAATCATTAATTAATGTTATAATTTCCAACTCTTTATAATAAGAAATAAAAAATTTCATCAAATATTATCTATTTTAATCGCACATTTATCTGTTTTTACAGGTGTAAACTTAACTGTATCTTCAGTTATCTTGCAAAAATGTTATTAAATAGAAGAATATATTCAAAGTTTAAATCCCAATCCTGTGATAATTCGGTTACCTTACTCAGACATAGATTTTATTTTAGCTTTAATGTCACAAGAGCCGTTATTCATAATAGGATGTATCGTTTTTAATTTCAAAAACAAAGTCGAGATTTTTTTCCTTTTCTGTTATTATTGCAAGATTGTTTTTCCTATCTTCTGTTTTTCTCTGAATACAAACTACATTTTTTTTTTCATTATAAGTTGTTCTGTTTGAGCTTTATTTGTTGATGCTTCGATTCGACTTTCGCTTCAGAAAACGATTTACTATTCAAATGCCTTATGTTCAATTTGGGCTCGTTCTCTGTTTCGTCTAGAGTTTCTCTCATTAGTTAGGTCAACCACCATAATATTGTCATTTACAAACGATAAATACCTCAAGTACTGTAATAAAACGCAGTTAATTTTTAATTTCAAATGACTTTTTAAGAGTGAAAACAGATGTTTCTGTAGAGCCAAATTCAAACAATTTTCCTATAAACGAAATTATTTTTTTAATTGGTTCAGAATCCACTTTAATCGTTTGCCCTTGTCTAATTAGTCATCGTTTGAAAAAAAATGTTCGTTGAACAACAAACACAAATTTAGAATTATATATTTTTGTGTTTATTTCATAAAAACTTTTAAAGGGGAAATGTTTTCAACGTCATCACACTGTTTTTATCTTATTTTTTCGAGCAATGCCGTTTGGAATATCTATTTTCACTACATTCTCCGCACATAAAACTTTATTTTTCTTTTGGACAGTCTTTAGAAATATGACCATATTCACATTACAATTAAAACATTTAAAGAAATTATCACTACGAGAGTTAAGAGTCGAGTTTCATTTTTCTTACGAATAGAACACTCATTCTGAGAAAATCATTTAAATCTGCGGTTTTCTCTTGCTTTATTTTTGTTATAACAGCGATCATTAACTTTGCTTACATAATTACCTAATAAGTTATTTTCCATATAAATATAGCGTTCTTGTTTTCATCTTAATAAAATTTTCATCTTAATAACCCTTGAATGAAACTTTAACAAAATCTTCGTCATAATTCTTAGAAATAATAATATTCTCTAATTCTATTACTTCATGATTTTGAGGAATATTTTCTTCCAATTCAGCAGATAAAGAATGGCTTTATTTCTGGTAAAAGGCAAAATCTATCTTTTTGCCTTTTATGAGAAATGAAGCCATTTTAAAGTACGCAGAGATCAAAAGTTAATAAAAAGATTACCCACTTGACAAACAAACGAAGAATATTTCTCTCTGTTTGTTTTTTATATTAAATCTTGAATATTAAAAGCTTAATTTGTCAATACATTTTAGAAGATGGTGATTTTTTTTAACTTGTTAGTCTAACTAAATTTATTACTTTTACATCTTTATTTTAATCAATGATAATCATGACATCAGGTATCAGATAAATTTCTGGTATATATATATATATATATATATATATATATATATAAAGAAAATTATATATATATATATATAATAATTTTCTTTATTTTCAGAAGCAGAAAGAGGAAAAAGCGAGATGTGTCGCTAACTAGACGTTATACTAAATATTACAGAATGTCACATTTATTTTATTATTTGTTTTACAGTTCATTTTCCTCATCAATAGATAAATTTTTAGTATTGGGGCTCATTCATAATGTGTAAAACTTTTTAACTATTTCAGTGAAATAAAGTATATCACAAGCAGTCTAAAAATTTAATGTACATCTTCTTGATTTGCCAAAGATACTTAAATTAATACCTCTTTCCACCATAGTATTTAATAAAAAGTCCCCATTTCTTCTTGTAATTGATTTTGGTAATCTTGTTCCAGATTTAAACTTTAAAATTAAATTTCTGATTTTTATCCATTCAAATCTGTTTTATTTCTGATTTATTTCAAAATATATGATTTTGAAAATTATAATATTTCTCTAGAAATGAATATTTTGAGAACTATTTTCTTTACGTAAAAAAGTCTCAAAACCAAATATTTTATTAGCACTTATTTCCGAAATATATTCTAGTTTTCAAAGACAGCCACAAAAAGTGTTTTCTGGATGTAAATAGCTCGCGTGCGTTGCTCATGTAATTATATTTCAATTATTTTGAAATTGGGATTAAAATGTGACATCATTTAGAACTCTTTTTGTTTCCTTTACGGATTATTAAATAAAATTAACAAAAAAAATGGAAAATAGTATGAATAAAAAATATTTGAACACATTTGATTTTTACAAAGTTACATGAAAGGTACATATTCATCTAACTTTTTGTTTAGTGTCAGTATGAAGGCGAGAAATCTCTAATAATCAGAATTAATTGAACACGTTATCACATATATTGTACGACCAGGAATCATTGATCTAATGGATGTGCCTAGACAAAGTCCGCTAACTTCTTTTTGTAGTTATTGGCAGACATCAAAGTTTTACATAAACACATAACAGAATGGATAATAAGGATTTTGAATCACAAGTCGACTGCAGCTTAGTTCTTCCAAGAGTTTTTGCAATGGGAACTTTTTTGTTGTTTATGCTATTATCTTATGCTAGCTAGGCTGGCAATATGAAGTGCACAGCTCATATTTTCCAACTGAGCCGTAATTTACCATACTTTCTCAATATACACATGCCATAGCCTCCCGTTTATAGGGTAGGCACCCATTCATACACAGATAAGAGAGAGAGAAAGTACATCCATGCCCGAACCGGGATTCGAACCAGGACCACCCTATTTACAGTCAGGCACACTGACCACTAGATAAGGTGGGTGGCTAGTGACTTTATATTATATGTACTTATGTACAACTTATAAGGTATATTAAATACTTATACAGTTCAAAAATATGCTTTAAATTAATTACAAATTTTATTATAAATTATAACAATATTCATGGTTTAATCAAAATTTTAGTCAATAATAAACTATATAAATAAATAGTAAGGCCAAAAAAATTAACTGGGGGTATCCGTTACATACAAGTTTCTAATTTAACTAAATTTGCATTCTTAATTAAACTATAATAACTAAATTTACATTCTTTATTTATTAATTATAATCACACTTTAATATATACAGGGAAATAAGGTGCACAAGTTATTGATACATTGCAATATCTAGAAATAAACAATATGAGAGTTTTCAAGTTAGGTCCAAATTAATTAGATACTTAAGGTATAAGCACTTCATTAAGGCAATTATGACCATATTATGTATTTATTTAATATTAAATTTATTTTTTATTCATAAGCTACAACATTTTAGTTGTCAGCTACAAATTTTGAATCAAAGGTTATTAAATTAAGTTGTTCAGATACTGGATATTGTATTGAATTTAAGGCCTGTCCACGGTCTATGGAAATTCTTGGTTCGTAGGGGTTGTATGTGTTTCCAGTACCATTACATAAATGCTATTTATTTCGCATACTTTATTATAAAAATTGAAGGCCAAAAATTGTATGTAGTGGGTAATAGTTGTCTTCCCCCAGTTGGCTTTAATTTGCTCATTTCTAAAATAATATTGTGAGTTAGAAACAAAATCTTATAGCAGCTTGTTGTGTAGAGCTTCCAATATTTCTGATTTTGTAGTCCGTGTCCTAAGGATTCAACATGCCTTGCTGGAGAGAAAAGAATCCCCTCCCAGTCGCATCTGGGATCTGACAGTTTTAAAAAACAAATGTGAATTATTGTCCACCTGCAAGATGCCACCCTCTGCAGAAGGACTTCCTGCATTTGATTGCTTTTTTACATTCCCCTTAATCCTTTTCTCAAGTCGGGTTCCTTTCACAAGTTTGTGGGGGCGGGGGAGTGACAACACTATATTCTGACTTTATCTTTGAGCATTTCTTAAAAGAAGCGAGGGGTCTTGATCTTGAACTCAACACCCTCATAAATTGCTAGAAAGATAAGCCCCCGCGTCAGCTTCAGGCTAGGTGGTCGGAGGAGTATCAGAGGGACAAGGGACACATGTGCATAAGATATTTTACATGGAAAGGGTGGTTTCTGTTCATTTTTCAATTTCTGGTTAAATGTCAACTATAAAGAGAAGGAAATAATGCTTGATATAGAATCCATATGTTCCATAAGTTCTTTCTATTTCCTTGAAAAACCTCAATCTTTAAAGACTGGTAAATATATATAAAAAAACTGTAATACCACACATGTAAGCGATTCGATATGTTCGCATATTAGCTATAATATGCGAAAATGAATGAGGCATTCCTTCACAATTTGCAAAAATAAACGTTCAAGAAAAAAAAAAAAGAAAGTTTGAAAAAAATAGGAATAAATTAATGTGAGATTATTTATATAATGATTAACATAACATAAATGGTAAAAAGTACAAGAATATAAATACAGACATAACTATTATATTCTTGAACACAAAATATGTAATTTATAATTGCAGGAAATAACAAGCAATATTACTAATAAATTCCAGGAAATTTTTAAGAGAGCCTTTATTAATTATAAAAAAGAAAAAGGGAGAAAGTACATTTTAATTCTCTTATATCTGAAAATGTGAAGATAATAATTCTTAATTATTATTTATTATCTAATTTATAAAAGTCCGAAGTTAAAGTTGATATAATTTAATTTCTTAAGAATTTGTGTGTTAAGTAAAATAAAGATATTTTTGAAAATTTAAAAAAAATGTTTATATTCATTCTTTTTTAAATTTCTAGGTATTTTTATCATCAATCATAAAGAAACTGAACATATAAATTACAGAGAAACTTATAATATTTTAGCTAACGCTCAAAAAGTTTTGATAGTAAATGCAGAAGAGTGTAGACGTTTCGAGTTAACCTAGAAATATTGTATGTTAGTTATATATCCATATATAAATGCTTCAGTCTAACTAACATCTACTTCAATCAATCGAATACTTTTTTACAAAGCTTCCTTTCTAGTCAATTGAACAAAATAATCTTCGGAAAAAAATCGATGATGCTGTTGTAAAAACGTAAGCAAGTGATTGTGCCTGTAAGTACATGTAGAATTAATAATAAATTAAATA
The DNA here is from genome assembly GCA_030067965.1 of Latrodectus elegans. Classification (NCBI taxonomy): domain Eukaryota; kingdom Metazoa; phylum Arthropoda; class Arachnida; order Araneae; family Theridiidae; genus Latrodectus; species Latrodectus elegans. The sequence continues at coordinate 12,019,989 of CM057816.1, forward strand.
TACATTTCATTCAAACAAATGTTTTATTACAGTTTTATAGAAAATAACTTTAGTACAAATGATATTTTTCGTTGATTTTTTTCATATTTTGTGAATGAGATTCCGATTTCCTACTGATGAACCCTTCTTGAGTAATATTTTGCCATTCCCACTGTATGGTGAACCACTTCTTATGATTTTACTTTGGTACCATTAGATACTTGGCACCAATTGGGAAATCAATCTCCTTGACAGAGTAAATATCCATCTGACCCTGAGAAACTCTTGAGGTTAGGACAGAAATAATGGGGTTGATAAATATTTTAACGGAACATTGTGTGCTTCAAAGAATTATTGTAATCATCCTGTGTGTATTCTCCTTATATTTTCTCTTTTGTAAATAATATTAACGGAATTTTGTGTGTACCAGTGGCGTAGTGAGTATAATTGGCGCCCGGGTACTATACCTTTATTGGCGCCCCATTGAAAAGTAAATAATATTACAATATAAATATGGGCATAAAATGTATTAAGTAATAAAAGAAATGTAATAATATAACGATATAAGATACATTTTAATAAAGAGAGTATAATTGTAATATGAATACCCCATATAAATAATAACAGAATGTTGTACCTACTATAAAATAATCGAAAATATATTAATCTAAAGTATCAAGCTCAGTTTTAAATTTAAACAAAACTCAATTTTAACTAAAGAAAATACTTATATTGAATTCGGAAAAGTGTCATTAGAGAGAATAACCGAACTTATGTAATTTAGAATTAATTATAAAAAGACATAATTGATTTTATAAACTAATACAATTATTTTAAAAAACATGAAAAAATTTTTAAACCGGAAATAATTGGTTACATATCATAGACATAAGCAGATGTAATTATTCGCAATCTAATATAATACATATCGCATTTTTCTTCCCTTTGACGAAACAAATTGATCAATTATTTTATCAAAGTTGATCATTTCAAAATTTTCTTTTTTTATACTTAAAATTGTTAAACCACTTAGATGGTTTTGACACATGGTGGATCATAAATAAATTAAAATTAATTTTATTTTGCTAAATGAACGTTCACAGAGCTTGCAATTGATGAAAAAGTAATAAAAAGTGTTTGAATGACTCTTCTCTATATCTTTACCGTTTGAGATAAGGCATGTTGGAAGTTCTAATAGAGTTTTCGGTTTAATCTCTTTTCTACTGCTGAGTACCATCTTTCAGTCCCACATTTCTCTATAGACTTCTGTTCCATGAAAATCTGTATGAAAAAATTCACTCAAACTTTTACATTTGTTAAGCACGGTGACTTAACGCTCCCAAGATATAGGTCCAAGGTTCGATTATCAGACTAGGTCAACTCAATCTTTCATCCTTTCAGTCGATCGATTAACTGAGTATCAATCATGCTTGAAAACTAAACACCGGGGATTTAGCTTTAGGCTGATTACCTAACCGGGACATGCTTCGCATCCCAGGGCCCTCGGTTAGGAAAATACATATGGGCATTGTAGGACTTGTGATCCGGATATTACAGTTTTGAAATCGGGATATTTATTTATTTATCAATTAATTTTTAACTTTTAAGAAAATTTATTTTAATGATTTAACATTTCCGTAACAATGTCTTACAAAATTCTTCATTTTTTTTTTACTCCCTATTAATTGCGCATTAGCTTATTTATGAAAGATTCTATAAACTGTTGATCATATGGTGTTGAACGTATGCTATAACTTATCTTAACATATTTTCAAAAATTCTATAATATTACTAACTTTACAAACTTTAACTTTACAAACTTTATTGCAAAATAATAATTTAGTAAGACATTACACTCCTAATTTATGATCAACTCACCAGATTTTTCACAATGATTTCTTTTTAAATACTTCATTTATCACAGATTAAACAAAAATTTTATTTCAGAAAAATTCATGTGAAAAATATATTTAACTTTATGGGAAATTTCGCATTTAAAATAGCTTTTTAAATTATATCATTAAGGCAAACCAAAATTATTTTTATTGTAAAAAATTTAAATCACAAAACGTATTATTGATACTTTATAATATTTCATTTTTATACAATAAAACCAATTTTTCTAATTTCATAATTAGAAAACCTTTGTTAACAAGTATTCATCTAATTTTAGTTTAGATAACTAAATTATATGCCATAGAAATATCAATGCAAATATCTGATGAGCAACGAAACGTTAATACAGACAATAAAAATATTTTTCAAGTTTCTTAAATTAAAAATGAAAACACACATAAATTCAAGTAAAATTATGTATATATAATATAATCAGAAATTTTCAGTGAAACAATATATATTATTAAAAATAATTTTTTTTTCTCCAAACTGATGCACTGTATAATGTTCTTTCAAGTTTTTCATTGATTCAAAATATTATTAAGAATTAAAAGTGCTGAGACAAAAAGTATATTTTAATTGTTATTTCGCATAATTTTATGTACATAAATTTTTTCAATTATTATAGTAGTGAAAATTTTCTTCTTATTTTAAAGGCATTTTTAAAACTGTTTTTTTTAGATTTTAAAATATATTTTACTAAAATAAGGACTGATTTTTTATTAAAATTAAAATTTATTTCTATTAAGAATCATTTTGGAAGTGCTGTTTATGCAATGGTATGAGCATGAAGTTTTTTCTTTCGGTAAATTTAAATCATTTAAAGACGATCTTATTTTTTAAAATTTTACAATGTAGATAATGAAATATGTACGATTTCTTTATAAATTTTTTGAACGAATTTTTCAAGTTAGAAGATTTATTTTTCATATAAATTGATCTTATTAATTAAGAAATATATTCTATATGTTTAAGGAGTGCTGTAGAGACAGCTAAAACTTGCAATAGGTTGTTACGCTATTAAAGAAGAAGATTCTGTGTGTTTAAACATACAGAAAAGAAAAAAAAAAAAAAAAAAAAAAAAAAAAAAATCATAGATTTTTAATTTCTACCATTTGAAAAAAGAATTTGTCAATATAAGGTGCTAATATAAAGCCAACAAAATTACGAGCCAAATAAAAATTATTTCCCCAAACAAAAACATTTAAAGATTATATAAATTACTTTTAAATGAATAGTTTTAACAAATAAGTAATTTAATATTTAATTTTCAAAACTCTGCAAAAATATGTTAGTACCAGTTTTATACCAGCAAAAATATGAAATAAATATTCATATTGAAAGAATACATAGTAGACAGAAAATATAACTTACGGCAGTAATATTTTAAATATCAAAACTCCAGATTTTCAAAAGTTGACATTTTTGTTTCCGATGAAGCGATATTTTAGAAGAAACGAAATACTAACCATGTGAACAATAAAAAGGAAGGATAGTTTATGTGTTTTCCTAGAATTGGGAAGTAATTAGCTCTCGATCCCCTCCATTTCTATTCCAGGAAGGCAGTTAGGGGGCATACTGTAGTGCTATTTTATGAAAAATTTCCTCACTTTCTTTGAAGGTCAGTCGGGTGCCGGACACACAGGAATTATCTCACGAGTGCAATGCGACACTAAATTGAATGGCTACAGCAGTAAAAGCCTGAGATAAAAAAAAATACATAAGGGTTTTAATTTTATTTTGGGACAATGAATAGTACTATTTCACTTAGTCTCAATAACTAATGAAACGGATCTTACTATATCGCTTCTTGATAACTAATATGATAATAATAAATGATAAGTAAAATCTGACTTTTCTGTGATTATAAGTACATTTAAATTCTTATACAAGTTTTCATTAATAATATTTTAGTTATATGAAATTTTCTTTTTTTACGCATAATAATTTATTACGTTATTGTAATCAAAATGAGATTAAATTTTCACATTTTTATGATAAAAACATATCAAAAATATTAGTAAAGTGTTGCTTGTTAAATAAAATGATTTAATCTGTTATGAGAAATTAAAAATAGCACGTCAAATAATATTTCAAAACATTGTAATTTCGACAAAAACTTTTTAAGTTTTGAATTTTTGAGTAATTGTAACACCCAGAAGGGTCCAAAAAAATAATATTCATTAAACTATTTTTTTTTATATCAAGAAAAACAAACTTATTTGCTTTGTTAATATTATTGTTATGACTTTCTTAGCATATTACTTGACTTTGATAACCTGTATAACAATTAGGAGTCATAAAGGGCACTGTGAATCTTGGCGTATCCACAAAATTCAATAGGTGCCTTTCAGGAGCTTTCTCTTCTGTAATCTCCCTAAGTTAATAGATCCAAAAATCACCATATAACATTAGCACAAATAATTTGGTGAATATTTTTATATTTAAATGAAAACCTTTCATATGCATTAAAATGGAACTGGTCAATCGAATATTCCAAAAATTTTATATGAAAAAAAATCAAGATATTTTCGTTATTTACACATTTACAAGATTTTTAGTACAAAACAATAATATCACAAACTTTTAGCAAAGTATGAAATTTAAAAAGGAATGGATTAAAAGAATGAAAATCGATAATCTAACTAGTTAAATGAAAATCGAAACATGGTTAAGAACACAAACTTTTTAAAAGAAACTAATTCCTGCAAAATGATTATTAATAAAGATATATAAGAGTAAGAGTTTCATTTATGGCAAGCTCCTGCAGCTCTGCCTCATTTTTCATCAACAACCTCTTCTCTTTTTCAAATCTAATTCCTCCCTGCAGCTTTTTTATATTTTTTTCCTGGACATGACACAATAATTATAAATTGCAAAGTTTATTTCTCCGAATAAAATTGATATTATAATAAAACCAAGATTGAAATTTTCTGAAAAATTTTGTTTAGCTTTGAAATGATTTAGAGCCCCCCTGTTAGCTGCGCCCGGGGCATGATAGCCCCCCTTGTCCCGATGTCACTACTTACTCAATTACTTAGTATAAAAAGAAAACACATGTCATGCAGAGTGCATCCAGTGGGAGCACTTACCTCAATATCTTTGTATTATTCATTTTTTGTACTTTTTATTTTTGATTAGTTACCTTCTATATTCATTCTGATTTTTTATTTCTGATTAGATCACCTGACAAAACTATCCCATGCTCTAATTCATTAGAAAACAAGGTACATGGCCAGTAGGCTACAGACCTCCCTCAAAAACTAAATCCTAAAAAAAAAATATAAAATAAAATAAAAAAAGATGTTAAAATACTTAAACTCTTTTCAAATATTTTTCTTAAGTTACGTTAATATATTAAGCATTTATAAAAACTTTTGCATCATAAATTCATAGAAGAATTTAAAATATTCCAGATAAATTTTAATTTTTGGTAAATTAAATTTCTCTAAAGTTAATGTAAGAAGTTTTAGTTTGAAAATGTTTAGTGTTTCTGCTCAATTTTTGTCATTCTCAAAAATTGAGGTTTTAAAACTAAAATGCCTGTCGTATATATATATATATATATATATATATATATATATATATATATATATATATATATATATATATATATATATATTTAACTTTATAACTAAATAAAATAATAAATAAAATCGAATTTAATAAGGAGTATTTAACTCGAAATATTTTTATTAAATTATCAGGAAAGCGATGGTCTTAAAATTTAAACGAAAGTAAGCTTAAAAAATCAACTTAAATATAAATACTTTTGATTCATAAATACTTATTAAGCATTATTTAAATAATAAATTCACTTTATCGACCATCCGAAAGATGAAAGACTGAATCAACCTTGCTCACCCCGAGGATCGAACCTTCCACCTGTATCTTAGACCCTAGCACTAAGACACTGAGCTTCTTCAACATTGCTTACATAATATTTCAATTTACGAAGGTCTAAAATGTTCTTAAAAACATTTTGGAGCTTTTTCGTTGAAATATAACTTACAAATTATCAAACTCTATAAAAAAAAAAAAAAAAAAAAAAATTAAAGAAATTTTAGTTTGATTGAAAAATTGAACTTATTTTAATATATATGAAAGAAACGAATATAAAAATGTTTATTCTTAGAAATTTAAGAATCTAAAAATTTGAAAAGAATTTATTTCTTTTAAAATCGCGTTAGTTGTAAAAATATTCAGTTGATTGCAAACTATAATAAACGTAAAAATATATTACAAAATACTTAAATGTTTGTTTTAAATTAAATTTCACATGCTAAAACTATTTTAAATTTATTTATTTGAAAGAATGAATACTTTGATATGATATAACATTTTATAACAATAAAATGTGAAATTCAGATTTGTGTATTGTAACTTTGAGTTGTATGTCGAAATTATAAATGAAAAATTTAAAATTATCGATAAAATCTAAATTTAAGCAAAAACTCAAATTCAAACGCAAAATTTCTCTCTCATTCTGTTATATAAAATCTTATTCAAACTGGAGGCTCAAGGTTTTTAGAAATACATTCAATCTGAATGAAATTTTCTAAAATTTCATTTAGTAGTTACTTTAATTATAATTCACTTTTCTAAGATCTTGAAACATTATATTGCTTTTCTCATGACTGATACAATTCTGTTTGGAATGAAAATAGTTTTTGAATGTAAAATCCACTTTAAAGAGCATCGGATAACTTGATTTAATTATTGTTGGGTGGCAAAAGATTAAAAAAAAATGGTTTTAGCTTTCTGAATAAATAGTACTTCTTGAAATAAGTGTCAGAAAATTTCACTTTCTTTTGAAGTTTTTTCTCGTATTTTTCTTTCTTTCTAAACCCAAACAACTGCATTTTCAAATAAGTGTTAGATTTGATTTAGATGATTTTTCTGAGCTTATGTACATTAGGAATGCCACACTGAAAATTCAGCTCACCTGTTGTTGCAATTCAAAGACGAAACTGAATTTTCCGAGTCAATTTATTATATAGCCTTTATATACATCCGCGATCATATTTAAGCAATCGCTAAACATTCCTGTCGCTTCAGTATTAAAGGAAATCCACGGAATAAAATATTGGTAAACAGCAGAATTTTGCTTTCTGGATGCTTATAGTGACTCGAATACACTCAATTTGATGCTCGAATTGAGATACTAACTCTCATAAATTGACGAGAATTACGACGTTGTTGACAAAATCTTATTTTCAAAAATGTAACAATTAATACCATTACTCAGTTTTCTTGTTCAATATTTTCAGTATTTAATGGTATATTTCTAAAAATGTTTATATCTGTTAAGATGTAGCTCATTTAATGCATACCTAAATCTAATTAAACCTGCTTTATCACCAAAAATTTTCTTAATTATATCTAAGAATTTTTTTTTTAATTTTTAAATAAAAAAGAAACTTTTAATATTTATATCAGAAAATCATACCAACTTATTTTCTCAAGGAGAAAATACATTTATTAATGTAGATCTTAAAGAATTTATTTGTGTGTGTTTCAAAATTTTTAAATGCTTCAGATACTGTAAACTGTAATTTAAAATAATATACAATAATAATTTATTTATTTACAAGTATGATTTTTAATTGCTTGTTAGTCAGTAAATTTCTTTTTCAGTTGAAATATTCCTATTTAAAATTTATTATATATATATATATATATATATATATATATATATATATATATATATATATATATATATATATATATATGTGTGTGTGTGTGTGTGTGTGTGTGTGTGTGTTCCTTTAGGAAAAATATGTTTTATTTAAACACTTATATATTTAGTTAAATTTTTGTAAGTATAAATAATTGTAAATAAAAACGTGTGGACATGAATAAGCTCTAAAAAAAGTGATAGTTAATCTGATTACACACTTTTCTTCTTTAATATTTTCAGTGTTTAATTTTGTTTTAAAACACACACGTGAAAGTTTTCTCTTAAACAGGCTATATAAAGTCACAAATCCCATGTTAGTGTATTCGATTCTTCCTTCCTAGTATTACCATTGAGAATAAAAATTAAAGTATATTAGATTATGGCCAAAACTTTGTAAGGTCTATGCTTTCGGAATCTTCTAATGAAATTATATTGTTCTCTTTTCCATAATTTTTATAAATTTTCCCATTTACTTCCACGTTATCTACACTGTATACTTGCTTCATTGAAAATTTCTTTGGATTCTTTTATAATGGATAAAGCTTGTCTTAACGTTTGATGACTTCTGATTGCATCGTCGAAGCAGATATTATCTTTTAAGAACGAAACAGTTTCAGGACACTTTTCAACATACTTCCTTTAAGTGATATTTCCTCGTCTGCGCCACTCAAAAAAGGCTGCTTTTTATCCCGAAGAAAATTACAGTGAGTCTGTAAACTATTGGTGATTTAAAATTGCCCATTGGGTCTTTGGTAAAGAAAAATCGCGTTACGTATCTATCTTCTTCTTAGACTAAAATATTCAAAAGGCTTTTTCTTGATGTTGTTGTTGTACCAGAATGATTTCCTGTACTTAGTCCGAAGTTAAGCTTTACCAGTTAGACGCAGTCGGGTGAAGTCTATGTGATTTCGAAGCAGGGATCAAGCAAAAGACCCCCAATACTTCGCCTGCTATCCCCAGAGGTATCATTTCACTTGGAGGACATTGCTACCACACCTAGCTTTAGCGTGCCCTAACTGCCTTTAACGAACACGATGGAGCTTTGTTTAAGCAGGGACTCGAACTCACTACCTTCCGATAGTGAGAACAACACCCTAATCAATCAAGCTACCGATAGTCTCAGCCAAACGACTTGTCGCATGTCAGTAGTAAAAGTTATTAAGTTTAAATCTCAAAAAATATCAAAAATTTCTTGGTACAGATTTGGACCAACAGACAAACAATTATTCAAGGAGAAAGAATTACAAGACTTCACTGAAGCATGAAAGACGAAACGTGCTTTATTGGTACATTTACTTATTTTGTAATTTATTGGTCGCACTATTTTCCCGAATGATTTTTCTAAACGGTATATAAAATGTAACGTTTTCAGTTTTATTTGGATTGAGGACTAACTGAATAATTCTTTGTTTTATATGCATATATATATAATACTTTCTGTATTCTAATTCTTCTCTGTATTCTTCAAATAGTTTGGGATCACTAAACAATTTTCTCTATTGTTTTGCAAATTTTGTTTATCTAGTTTCCAGGGCAATCGGAACTGCTTATCATATGAGAGGTTTTCATGTTAGTATGAAGTTATTTACTAAATTATTCGTGTTACTGTTATATGGTAAATTTTGGATTTATTAACCCAAGGAGATGACAGAAGTATAAATTCACATGAAATACACTTTAAGTTTTTACACCAAAATTCACAGATCACTTCATGAGTTCCAATTGTTATACAGGTTGTCTAAGTCAAATTATACATTGGAAAGTGATAACAATAATATTAATAAAGCGAATAAGTTTGTCTTACTCAAAATATTAAAAAAAAAAAAAGTTTTACTTTATAATATTTCCATTGGGTCCTTCTAAATGTGATAATTATTAAAAAAAAAAAAAAAAAAAAAGTAAAAATTTTTGTCGAAATGTGAGTGTTTTGAAATATTATTTGACGTACTATTTAATTTATCATAAAAGATTAAATCCTTTTATTTAAACATGCAGCATTTCGTTAATGTTTTTGAATTCACTTTATTATTAAAATGTGAATATTTAGTTTCATTTTGACTATAATAATGTAATAAAAATTATTTGCAAAAATGGAAATTTCGTATGTATATAACTGAAGTATTATTAATGAAAACTTGTAAAAAATTTAAATATACTAATGGTAACAAAAAAAAATCAGATATTACTTAAGTTATCACGAATTGATATAGAAAGATCAGTTTGAGTTGTTATTAAGATTTGAGGAAATTATATTATCTGTTGTTCCAAAATGTAAAAAAAAACTGTATTTTTATCTGTCTTTAGTGTAGCCTTTTGGTCTAGTGTCACATTATACTCGTGAGATAATGCCTGTTGAAACGGGTTTTCTAACAGCGATTCCCTTTGTACATAATTCTGTCATGCACCAACTGACCTTCAGAGAAAGCGGAAAAATTTTCATAATGTAGAAGTACAGTATACCGCGTAGAGAATTGTCTTCTAGGAATCGAAATGGAGGGGTTCGAGAACTAATAACCTCCAAATTCTAGGAAAACACATAAACTTTCTATTCTTTTTATTGTTCATACGGTTAGTATTTCATTTCTTTCCAAACATCCCTTCATCGGAAACAAATATGTAAACTTTTGAAAATCTGGAATTTTGACATGTAAAATGTTGTTGACATGTAAAATATACAGAATTTGTATTTTCTATCAGCTATATATTCTTTTGATTTGAATATTTATTTCATATGTTGACTGGTATAAATGTTTACTAATATGTGCTTAATAATAATTTTTGTAGAATTTTGAAAATTAAATATTTAATTACTTATTACTTAAAACTGTTAATTTAAAAGTTATTTAATTAATTTTTAAATGTTTTTATTCGGAGAATTATTATATTTATTTGACTCGTAATTTTGTTGGCCTTACATTAGCACTTTATATTGAAAAATTCTTTTTTCAGATGGTGGATGTTAAAAATCTGTAAATGTTTTTCTTTCTTTAAATGTTTATATATATATATATATATATATATATATATATATATATATATATATATATATATATATATATAATTATTTTTTTCTTTTTTTATGCTTAAATATACAGAATATATTTTTTAATCAATTACTTCAATTTATATAAAAATAAATCATTTAACTTGAAAAAAATCCATCAAGATTTTTATAAAGAAATCGTACATATTTTGTATTCTACATTGTGAAATTTTAAAAATTAAGATTGTCTTTAAAATAATATAAATTTATTAAAATAAACAAATTTATTCCATTGCATGGACAATGGTGAAATGAAGAATGATTCTCAATCGATATAAATTTTGATTTTAATAAAAATTAATCCTTATTTTAATAATAAAATATATTTCAATATCTTAAAAAAAGTAGTTTTACAAAATGCCTTAAAAATAAAAGAAAATTTTCATTGCTATGATAATCGACTGAGAAAACTTCTTTAAATAAAATTAGGTGATATAACAGTTAAAATATATTTTTTTAACTCAGTACTTTTTTGTAATTCTTGATAATAATTTGAATCAATGAAAAACTTTAAAGAACAACATAAATGTATCAATTTTATAAAAAAAAAATATTTTTAATTATATAATATATAATGTTTTTAGATGAAAATTTCTGATTTTATTAAATATACATAATTTTATTTGAATTCATGTGTGTTTTGAAAGACATTTATTTTAATTTTTGATTTAAAAAAATTTCAAAATATTTTTATCTGTATTAGCGTTTTATTGCTTATCTGAAATTGCATTGATAATGCTATGGTGTAATTTAGTTATCTAAACTGAAATCAGATGAAGATTTATTTAAAAAGGTCTTCTACTAAAGGTTTAAAAAGGAATCAGAAAAATTAGTTTTATGGTTGAAAAATGAAATCTTCATGTCAGTTTTACTTTAAAAACGATTTAACCTTTTAACTGGATATCCCGTGTTAACAAGAGCAAAAATTTCTATGCGTTAACCGATAACCCCGAGCCCCTCGGAAGGAGCCACTAACTTCTCTGCAAAGCTTCCAGTTCAAACCCCAGATCTGATAGATTTAATGTCCAATTGGGGCTTGGGAATTCGCTCTGGCTAGTTCATTTAACTAATGTGAGCATTTACTTGAAAATGGTGTGAAACCTGCTTCAAAGGAAGGGACAATTATTTATTTTTTTTAAATGCATTGCATTTTCTATTTAAATTGCAAAATTCATAATGAATAATATATTTTCACTCTGAATCTCCCTCGTTTATAACATTTAAGCAATCTCAGTCAATTCATAACATTTTATACCTGCATAACTTAAAGAAAAATTAGTCAAAATATTTCATTTTAAAACTGGCTATATTTCCAATTTTGTGCATCTCTTATTTCTCATATTTTAAATCAGTCATGATGTATATTTCCAATTTTGTGCATCTCTTATTTCTTATATTTTAAATCAGTCACGATGTCGTGTATTTCCAAACAATCAAATTCACAATTCAGGTATAAATACAGGTAACTTATGTTAGTGAAAAAGTATAGTATAGTAGCCATGTATAATTCGAATAAATTCTATAAATATATTCAGATTGAGAGAATGCAATATAATATGACTTTCAATAATAAGTGTTGTCATATATATTTTTTATATATTCAAGCATATGATAAAATTATTTGGAATTCAATTACATTTTTAGGACAAAAATATTGAAAGTATTTAAAAAATAATTTCATACTAAGTGTGGTAAAAAAAATTGCAAAACAAATATTAATAAAAATTTCTGAGTTGAAAGAATGTCCACAAAGTGAATTACAAATATGTGTTGTTTCCTTCAAGTGTATGGGGCGATGGCATCCCCGCTGTAATTCAATCATCGAGATTACAATTTGCTGAGGTGGTAAGAGAAAAAGCGGATGTACGTCTCATTAAGAATTAGAGTCTTCACCTCTCTTGACAAGTGTTTGGGGGGGAGGTGAACTAGCTTTGCAGTGAGAACACAAACTATGTTGCTGCCACAAGTAAATTTTAAACAAGATTCTCAGACAGTTATGGGGTTAAATGTGTTGGTATCATCAGCAAAATGCTAGATTTATTTTTAATATCAAGCAGCGTAATCGAAACATTAGTTATCAAATTAAGAAAACTAAAAGTAAAAGCCGAGTTTTTAAAATTATCTATATTTTAGATTATTTTAAAGCAGGCACTTAGTTAATTTGTTATTTTCACTGTATAGTGTTATGACGTTTTTCTTATAATATGCTACTTCTTGTGGGGGGCGCCAAAAAAGATATTATACCCACCCGGGCATTAGTTATCAGGGCTAGGGAAAAAAGAAGGGCTGGCTCATCGCTTTGAGGTGTCGAATGCCGCCTTGACCCTAGAGAGGGAAAGAGCGTGATTGGTATTATTACTTCTGACTAATAAAGGAAACGAAAATCAAAAAATTACACCTGCAAAGACTTTATTTTTAGAAACTACTCTGCTAAGGCTAAAACGCATTTCACTGGAAACACTAAAACAGCTGCATTTTTTTCATTGGATAGATAATTTGAAATTATGAACAGTTCATTACCAATACCCTCCCCTCCCCCAATAAGAAGCCTTTAAAAATTGCTTTGAGAGTGCAAAAATATTTTAATGCTGCTTTTAAAAAAAAAAAAAAAAAAAAAAAAAAAAAACTTAAAAGCAATTAAGGAGGAAGTCTTCAATTTACCTGTATTTTGATAAAAATGGTTTTACTTTTTAAGAAAGGAGAATTATTGTTTCAATCCATTCTCTTTGTGGATTATATAAAGACTTTAAATCTATAAATGCAACTTATATTTTAACAATTGACTTAATGCAAGATATACCCGATGCATATTTTCCCAGCTGAAGTAAAAAACACTTATTTTCGAAAAAAGTTACCTAATTTGTTACTAAAAGTAAACTCTTCAGAAAAAGGACATGGCGTTTATTTAACGAGTGAAATGTTAGATTCTACATTCAATGTAAAAGAACGTCCAGAATTTACCAATTTTTTTTACTCTCACGATGTTGAATTAAATCTTGAATTCTTAATTAATCCTTTGCCATTATATTGGAAACATGAACTTGCTTCTTGCAATCCAAATTGTGATATATCTCCATTTGAAGAAGAAGCTATGGTTTCTATGGCAGGTTATATTGCTTATAAAATTAACGAAAACTTGGAAATATATTTTAAAATGCATTAGAGATGTTTCATAATTCCTAGTGGATTATTTTCGTTTCTGCTGAAGGACTTACTATTTCAACAAAACCATAAAAAATTAAACAAATGAACATAATTTTTCGCAAATGTCATGGTGACCTTTTTTAAAGTGAAAATGGCATTGCAATATTTAATAAATGAAATTAAAACTTCTTTTCTTACTGTAAATCTAAAGGCAATTAAACATTTTTATCGCTTGAGAACATATATACCAATGCGATTTTGAATAGAAATGCAACTATATTATCCTATAATAAAGCTTAAAAAAAGGCCAATACTAAAAATAATCAAGTCAAACTGAAGCTAATTGATAAATATATTTTTGTATATTGGTTACTTAATTCTAATTTGAAAATTAATAATAATTTTTAAGGGTTTATTAAATAACAATTGCAGATGTACTTAATATTTCAGAGGCATCTGTATTTTTACACTCTGATTAAAAAAAATTTAACTTAAAAGTAAAAAATAAATATTTTGCTTAGAAACTCCAGGCAGCTGTTTCTTCTTCAATGCCTGACCGCATCATCAACGACTATTTCCGGTGTCAGTTTTGAGGAGCATTTGAGTCAGCATTTCTCTCTCACTAGCCCTACTCTCTGCGCCTCTGCTTACAGATGTTTCCTAGGGAAAATACATAGCTGGAAATACAAGAGCGTTGTGGAGCTGTGAAAAACAACGATTGTCCCTAGGAAAATCTTTAAAAAATATCTAAAAAAGTGAAGTGAAAAATTGCCAAATGGGGAGAATCTTTTTTTCCATCTCCCACGCTTCAGTATTCTTCAGGGACAGAAAAAAGAATGCTAATTACAATTAGAGAGAGAGAGAGAGAGACTTTCTCTAATACTGAATTCTTCTTCCGCTGGAACTACTTCCCCTCTAGAAATTCTCAAATTTTATAACTCTTTTTCACATTTCCCCATAGATTGTCTTATCTAATACAAATGTAACATATATATATATATATAAAAAAAAGAAAAACAGCATTTTTATTCTTGAAAGCAAAATAATTACAGCGGTGATTAAAGTGACAAAGTTTAGTTAATAATCGAATCATTGCCTAACAGTTAATTATAAAGCACAAAATATAAATTTTTACACAATTTTCTTAATTTTTTTTTTTAAATAAAAAGGACTTTGAGGCATATTTTTAAAATTATAAACTACACTTGTATTTATGAAATAACTCATTCAGTATAATATTGATAAATCTTTTTTCAGTAGAGTTTATACCGTTTATATATATAATTATATAACTGATTTTATAACAATGGTTTAATAAAACAAATTTATAAAATTAATGGACAAAATTTAAAATTCTATTTACTTATTCTATTTATTGTATTAAATGAATTCCGTAGCCACAAAATAAAATATATCTGTGAAACCTCAATAATAGTACCCTTATCATAAATATTGCATACTGTTAACAAAATGCGGAAATATTAGTCTATTTTCTGTCCATTTTGCATTGGAAAGCTACATTGCACAAATACAAATAGTAATTACAGATAAGTAAATCAAGCCAAATACATTTATTTAAATTAAAGAGTAAGTATTTTATCCGTGTTTCATAATCTGAGATTCGCTTAGAGCTTACATATCTAAACCTCAGCTGCCGTATCTTAATATCCATAAAAAAATATATTGATAAACATACATTCCCACGCACACAATTCTACACAAGATGCATGCTAACATTAGTGCTACAAATCGCACTTTAGTAACTATTTTGTAATGAAGTATAAAAAACAATTATTTCCTAATATTTCAATGCAATATTTTTTAAAAGCCAACCAAATTTTTAATCTAATATTAACATAAATGATAGAAAAAATATCATACACATAACATTTATATTTTACAGGTAAAAACAGATATTTATAGATAAAAACAGATATTAGAATGTTATTTTATAAATTTCTATATTATCTGTATTTATTAAAATACTTAACAATACCAGTCACATAATTAAATTCTTTTTAAGTTTTTGATTAATATTATGAGATAAATATTTGTGAAAAATCAAAGTGAGGAAAATCGTATATTGTATTATGCTACTGAAATAGCACTTTTAACATTTTCATGAGATGAAACAAGCTTTCAGTAACAATTTTACTTCTAAGACCTTTTCATAACAATAATAAACTATATTGATACTTAATATTCTTGAATAAAAAGTCATTTGATACCCCAACTTTCCAGTTGAATAGATTGACGGTTACGTTTTGGTAACACACATTTTAAAGAAACTGAAAGTTTCATTGAAGTTTGTTAAATTGAAAGTTATAATTAAATAAATTTTTGCTTCATGTTAAACCTTTAGTATTATATTTATGATGCCGAGTAAAACAATTTTCTTATACATTGTTGCCAAAGGAAATTGTATAAAATCTTATTTACACATGATGTTTAAATTTCTAAGGGAATCGGGAAACAAAATGTGCCAAAAAAGAGATTCTGTCTACTGTGTGGAAACCCTTAAAACTTACTCCCGTAGGGCAACCGCGAAGCTCCTCCTTTGAATTCCCTATCACCAATACAGAGTATTTATTCAATAAGGTCATTATTCTAAGCCAATCAAATGCTTGGTTTAACAAGATGTAACTGAAATATCGTTTCGTAATGTCATAGTTTGTTCTTTGTGTCCTTGCACAACAGACCGTTATTTCTGCTCTTGTATACTAACTTTAATTTGTAAGCTGCTCTAAATTTCTCTATTTGTAAGCTGCTACTTGTATGCTTCTTTCTTCTAATTTGTAAATTGTCTTATTACAGTGTTATTCAAGGTAAGTTTTATGTATTTCATTCGCAATTTTTAGTTATTTTTAAAGCATTAAGTAATATATAAACTTCAAAATTCTCATCTGTCAATTTAATATTTTCAATTAGTAAACTTGAATGTTTCGTCTAAGCTCTACCATGACGCATTCAAAGTAGCGACAGGTGTCCTAGATTTTATCACTTAATATCGTTGTACATAAAAGTATTTTATGAAGAAACCTGGTATATATATAATTTCATATGCTCTCTATAATTAATTTCTCTATTAATCAGTAAAAAAAATGAACGTTTTTTCTAATTAATACCTTATTCGATTCTTAAGTACCTTCAGGTATCCTCTTCGTTAACATCTCTTTGTCCTCCGATAACTGTACGCAAAAATAATTTATTGAAGAATCTGTTACATTTCAAATGTTTATTGTCATTAATAATTAACATAGTATGCATGCTTGAATAGTAAAACCACGTAAATTGAAGATGTGTTAAAAACGAATTATCAGTTATGTAATTTGTTCACTTATGTACTTATAATTGAGTTAACAATTATGTGCATAGTAATATTTTAAAGTATGGGATTTTTTATGATTGTTGCTTAAATTAATATAGAATATCTAAAAATCTTTTAATACGCATATTATTTTCAATTAAGTGACGATTTCATAAAATTTAGGACCCAAAAATAATACAATAATTTTAACAATTAAAGTTATTCATTTTTAATGAGCATACTGCACTTCTGAACATATGAATTCCTAAAGAACTAAACTGTGTCTTACAAAATGTCTCAAACAATGAAGTAATGTAGAAATGATATCAATTCATTAACTAGCATAAGTATGCATACTCTACAGCTTGAAGTGAGTTTTTGGTGAATCTTGATTATTTATATTTTATCACTGAACATTTTTATATTATCCTATGTATTTTTGTCAAATTATTAATTCAGGATTTTTCTAAATCAAGCTAATACTAATAATTAATTCTTAACGTATGTTTTTATCACTTGTTTTTATTAATTATTGATTTTCTGGTTATGACTTATCACATGTTTTATTTAACTTTTCTTACAAAACACTTTTTTTTAAAGTGAAAAACTAATAATACAGAAATGAAATTTCATTCTAAGTAAATTTAAATCATTGCAGGAAAGTTGTTAATAAATGTAAAATATTTATTAATTTTAATATTTTTCAGGTTTTTTTTTTGTCATAAAAAATGGTGTATAGACTTGGAGGTGAGTAATATTTCTGAATTTACAAATGCTATTTTTTTTTTTGTCTTGTGAAATTTTACACTAGATTTTAAATTTTTTGATTTTTTTTTATCTGTTTGTATTAATGTATTTCATTGATCAGTTAAAAACATGTTTCATTAATCAAACAGTTCAACCTTTTACAATAAGCTGGAAAGTAAATATTTTTTATAAATTTTAGTTGTAAAAACCACAAGTACTCATTAAAATATCAATGAAAAAGGAAACATTTTAGAAGGTTAATTCTTTTGACATTAATATATATTTATTGCCTCACAAAACCTTTGTATGCATTGTATCCATTTCAACCTCTTCATATTAAATCTGCATCAAAGAGTAAATATTTTGGGTATCATTTACAGGTGAAAAGCATTGTTTGGCACTTATTAAATCTGCATCAAAGAGTAAATATCTTATCTAAAATAATCTTATAATCTAAAATGGATAGGATGCTGTGTAGCACAGTGTTAGAGCTTTGCACTCCCAAGGCACAATTCTGAGGCTTGATCCTTGTACTAGCATAAGTGGACCCAGTCTTTCACTCCTTCAGAGGGATGATTAGGAACCAAACATAGGCTGATCACCTAACCATTACATAATGCTTCACACACTAGGGCTCTCATTAAAAACTTTTATGGCCCACTGTAATCTCAGACACCTCCTAAGCTGTGTTTAGTTTGGGAAAATTGATAATTTCTGCGCTTTCTGATTCATGGATTGAATTTCATTAACTGTTAATATATGTATCATATACATAAATACAAGTTATTCTTATATTTGTTGATTATTCATAGTAAAAAATATTAAAGTTTTTATTAATATTTCTTATCAATACACAATGTATTTGAAGTGTATAAAATGCATGATTTATTAATATTTATTTATAAATACTTATATCAAATTCATATTCTAAATAAATACAAGTACAATTGTTACTGCATTAAGGTTTTTAATGCTGTAATAAGTGTTTGTTTCATCTGTAGCTTCTACTAAATTTATAAATATATGGTTGTTGATCTTTAATATTTATTTCAGCACAAATACGATTTTGAAGACTTTCTATCACTCTTCAATTTCTTTGTAATTTAACTTGATTATTACCATTTTAAAGTAGTTTATTGTATCTGAATTATAGAATGAAATAATTTCCATATCCTCTGCAAATATTTCAAACTTATAGAAAGAAATAATTCATAATCAAGTTTTTAATAATTTTAGTTAAATTAGTGTTTTATATTGCCAAAAAAATAAAATCCCAAAATTATCAAATGTTTATATAAGTTTACTTATTGTTTAAATTTGGATTATGCATTAAATGTGTTTATCAGTAAAGGAGAAATAAATTATACTTTTATATTCAAATTTATTTTAGTTGCATCTTGATATATAAATTTTATAAGCATATGGTGAATAAAAAAATTTATAAAAATTAAATAATTTTTAGAAGTTAAAAATTTAAATAAAAATTTATGAGACGTTTAATAAATATCCTTTATTGTAAATGTTATTTTGTCATATTTTTTACATATGTATGTATTTATCCAGCTCCAATTCGCTGTGCCTATTGTCTATACAGGGAGAATTGGAACAAAATAGATATCAACAAAAGCCTTGGTAAGTACACATTAAATTTTTGATTTTATGTAATATCATTCAAGTTCTAAATATGTTATTTTGGTAACTATAACTAATGGATAATCAAGAACTAATATAATTTCTTCCTTGCTTTTTTAGTTTTCGATTGAACTTTAAACTAAAGATTTTTGATAATTAGCTGTAACTATTATTCTCTAGTAGAATATCTAATATGAGTCATGATGTGGTTGTATTTTAATTTAAGTATAATGGTTACATAAACATACATTGCTGAAAATTTTCTGAAGGAAATTGAAATTCTATGTTTCAATTTTGAAGTGGTTCTGTTCAAAAGAACATTTGTTAAACTGAATAATGCATAATTTAGTACTAGAAAAAAACAAACGTTTCAGAATCGTATGTACCCAATTTGCTGAGCTCTCCATAATTAGTTTAAAAGCATAAAACTATACGATTAGAAACAATATTTTTATAAAAGAAAAATATATACACTTCCACACAAGCTTCCTTAGTAGATCCAAGAATATCCAGACAATAATGTAATTCTAACTAGTGTTTCAAGAAGAGTCCTGAGCATTGGCACCAGATAGGAATTCAAGTGCATGCACCCTTGAAAAGGAAGCTGTTACAATTTTGGGATATAAATTGTGAATATTGTTCGGCTTTAATTTTAGCAACCCTATAATCTTTGATTTGTTTATTTGCTCCTTTTATTTGTTTTTATCCAAGCAAAAAATGATTAAAAAAGTGAGTATTTTATGTACTACCCCGTTGACATTTAAGATTAAATCATACAATTTTGCAAATTTTGTAGTTATTTTTTGAAAGGGGGAAAAAAAAAAGAATAGTTTGCTTACATTTTAGCACCTTTAGCAAATAGATAAAAACTTTTTGTATTTTGTATGGTGATAAATAGCAGTATTAATGATATTTATTTTTTCACAGATATAGTCAATGGAATAATTCGAACATACAAAAGAAAGACATATAGCAATTATCACATTTTCTTCTGATTTCAGTATTTTAATAAAGATGGGAATGATTTTAATAAATGGAAACAATTAAAAATTAAGGATAAATCAAAATTTTCAGTGATATTTAAGAATGTAGCTTTAGCAAAGGAAACTAAACAAGAATATTTTCAAAAGAATTATTACTAAAATATTTTATTAAAACATAAATTCTTAGTGCAGCAAATTAATTGTATTGTAAAACCATATAATAAATATCGTAATTTTTAATCTTGTTTATTTCTTAAAGTAGCACTAATCTGTAGAGTTACATTGGTATTCAATATTTTATATTTTATGAAGATTGAATTAAAATTTTTTATTTCTTCTCTTGATTGAATATTAAATACAAATAAAAGTGCAAAGGAAATTCAAAATAGTTAATTGAAGTTATTAAGAAGTTATGAATATTTTTTTAGAATTATTTTGAATTTAATAATTTATCAAATAAGAGGGATTTGATATTTCTAATGAGCATGTAAAATTGTCTTCATATTTCTTCATGTGTTTTCCAATTAATGTTTTTACAATTCTGCCATCCATGTATTAAATGAAGTTTAATGCTCGAGACATTATATAATGTATGTGCATATAAATCCTATATTTTCAAACTTGTCAAATCTAGACAATTGTATATCAACAAAATATAAATTATTAAGAAACAATTTTTTTTATTTCATAACAGAAACAAAATTCAACTAAAAAACAATGACAAAGGTAAATTTAACATTTAAATCTAAGAATAAAGAATATACATTTAATGTGAAATTTTCTGAAATCATAAACAAAATTAAGGAGTATTATCATTCATTTTCATCTTTCACTTTAAGAACTAAGCTACAATCTTTTCTGACTTCTTGAATTCAGTTTAATTTATATGTAAGAAATCCTTAGAAAATATTAAGCTACTCATTTTCTCACACTACAGCTTAATTTTTAAGAATTGTCAATTAAAGCATGAATGATGAACTGAATAAATGAATTTTTTCGTAGAATAGAGAACCCGCTTTTTATTTTTTAAATGTATAAAAATTGTAAAGAAATATTGCTTGTTATTGAAATCTTTATGCAAAACTGGTGTACATATATTAGTTTTTAGAAATAATACTTAATTTTCTACAAGTTATTTTAAGAATGTAATAAAAAAATATGGTCTAAGATAAAATTTCAAGAGAATATTAAAAAAAATTATATTTTGTTAATAGCGAATGTCTTAGTCCCAATACAAAGCCATTAAAGATTCTGAATTTCTTTAATAGTTTTGAATATGGCATTGAATATTGTTTCATATTGATTAATGGAATTCAATATTCTGACAGAAATTTCCTTTATTTGCAGCATCTTGGAAAGAAAATTGGTTTGTGTTTTTGCAAAAATAATTCTGTGTCATTAAATTTCAATAGTGCAGCCTATCAGATAATTTATGTAACAAAGATTCATATATATATATATATATGTATGTATATATGTATATTTATATAATTGATTATTTTGAGCATTCTAAAGTGTTACGTGAAATTACTGACTTGTAACTGATTGTTTTAACTGGTATGTTTGAAATGAAAAGTTATACAAAGTCTTTTTTACATGTTAAGTGTATATTTACCTTCCATTAAAATTCTAATTATATTTAATTTTTATGAAGTTTTAGTGTAAAAGTGATTTTTTAAGAATTATAAAAATATTTGTTGCACTCAGGTTAATAGTAGTATATAAAAGTGTACTTTTAGTAGTATATATGTGTTTATATTTATGTATGTGTGTGTATGTATATATATATATGCATGTGTGAAAATAAAAGAAATTGATTTTTGAAGTATTTTGCGTTTTTACTAATTTGTATCCAAAATGATGTCATTGTTATTTTAGACAGAACAGCACCAGCTGATTGCCATCTTTATTGCAAGAAATGCCCCAACTGCCAGCGATACAAATCGCGACATGATTTTAAAGATCATATTAGTAAGTACATAAATTATTTTAAAATTCTCTCAATGTGCCTTATTTTCAATATATATTTTAAAAGTTTCTAAATTAAAATATAAACTGTCATGAATACAATGAATTCGGACACTTCATATGCTTACAATTGATTTAAAATTTCTTTAACTGTTATTAAATAGATATTGTTTTCTCCTTTTATCATCTTACCAATCAACTTTTAAAATATAGAAAAGTTTTATAGAATTTTCATTTTTTTAAAAAAATTTTATTTGATATAAGAAAGATCTCTGATTAAATAAATGGAGTGCATGGAATTTTGATTACAATATGTCATAAACATGTATAAAAAATTTTTAAGTAATTAATTTAAAGTTTTAACAAAAGTAATATTTTGTAAAATAAATTTTGTTGATCAATATCCAATTTTTTCCAGTTTATATATGACTTTTACTTTTACAGAGCTGTGCAAGCGGGGTATCAAGCACAGATTCATGTGCCCAATCTGCTTGCAAAGTAAGTAATGCTTTAACTTGAAGTTGCTGAAAAATATATTTTTGTACATTATCATCACCATTTCAGTGGGGTGGAAGTAAAACCTTTTATCTCGTGATAAAAAGGCTTTATTTCATTCATGAAAGGAGGGAATGGGTTGAGGAAAAAATACTACAAATTGTTAGACAAATCTACAAATTGTTAGAAATGAAGTATAAACTGCTGATCATACTGCGAACTATGTATCAATGCAATATAAATATATAGTCCTTAAGCATAAATCGAATATAATATAAGTCTTGTTCGAAAATTAAATTTCTGTTATTTCAGTAAGATTTCTTGCTGATAATTCTTAACTTTCATTAAAATGTTTTTGCAAATTACAAAGTTAAAGTTTTAAATTGATTAAGTTAAAAATAAATTTGTCTGCTACTTGTCTTTGTAGCAGATGTGTTTGATGTTCCTATAGACCAATGTCTTATTTGACAAGTCTGACCAACAGATGACAATTGCTATATCTTGTGATTGTTTGTCATTAACTGATGAAAATAGTTCTTTTCTCGTGTATTTTTTAATTGATTCTAAATTTAAGCATATTTGAAATAAAAATTGCAGTATTGTAATACTATTGAGAATATCCTAGAACTTGTAATAAAAATAGTTTAATATTTTTCCATAATACATTTGAATTTGTGCCATAAAAAATTGTATATAATTGTTAATGTTAAAAATTGCATATAATTTCAGTGAAAAATGATTTTTTTAACATTGAAGTAGACTGAAATAAATAACTTAATGTCTTCTGGGAAGGATCTTTTCAATTACCAGTGAACCCAAGAAAAGCATTAGTCTTCTGTGTTGTTCAGAAAAGGATTTTGTACTTTAGTTGAAGTTTTAAAATCTTGGTTGGTTGCAATAATTTTAAAAATTGTTTTGATAAATTTGATCCTATTAAATGTAGAGTACTTTTTGTTTTAACTTGTTCTTAAATAGATTAAATTATTGTCCCTAATGGAAAGTAGTTAACTTGTTTTACAGACTTGTAGTTCACGCTTTGTCAGTGGTCACCTAAAGTACCTCAATTATGTGCAGGGTCAAATGACTTTTTGTCTGTGCACAAAATGTAAAGCTGAACAGGTCTGAGCATTTCTTGAGCTGTTTGAATTCTAACTTGGAAGATGCTTTTTCATGGCCCCTTGAGTTCCTGGCTGTTTATGGACTTGTGGAGTTAAATAGTATTAAAATTTGACCATCTGCAATTAGTAACAGCATCAGCTACAGTTAATCAGCTTTTACTTTTCTTATAGTCATTTTATAGTGTTTCTGAGAACAAGAAATTTGATTACAATAAATTGTGAATCTGCATCATTGATTATCATGTCTGAACCGAGGCAAAAGTATAAATTACATTTAGATGAATAAAGCAGAAAAAAAGCAGATAACTTAAGTAAAACAAAAAGCACTTGAAAAAATAAAACTGAAAATCAAAATGAAACATTTGGGAAATGATTTATACAAATATTACTTAATAGTCTACTACAGTAATTAGAGCTGAAGGAACTGGTAAATTAACATTAATTGCAAAAAAGAGGTTATTATACATATCTTGAAATATTTATAAATTAATAGATTGAAATCTAATTAAGATGATTAAAAACTATAAAATTACCCATTATTTTATATAATGTATAATTTTGTATTGTTGAGAAGTTTGTTATTTAAATAAAATTTTCTCTATTTTGGCAGTAAATTCATTGAAAACTTGTGATGTAATGTTTAAATAACTATAAATTGAATTAAAGGTATTTTTCTTTACAAATATAATTGAAAAATGTTGCATATTAATTTTATGCATATTTGTTGAAGAGCAAATTTTAAAATGAAAGGGCATTTAATTCTTGGAAATATGTGTGAATCTTGTTAGAGAAGTTATCTATTTTTAATTTTTCAGGCAAGGAATGTTACTATTTTGCTAGAGGATTTGTTACTTATGTTATTTTGACACATTATAGTATTTAATTATTTTGCTATATTGTGTTATAATACACAGTGATATAAATGCAAGAAATTTTCGTAGATTGTAGAATGTTCCTACTCATGGCATATTAAACCCAGAATTTCCTCCCTAACTAATGTGGATATTGATAGACAATAAGGATTGCGGTGTGTGTGTGAAAGAGATGGTGCTTATACTATCTTATGGGTTTGTATGAGGGTTACTCTGAAATTTTTGAGATATGCACAGACCAGAATGTACAAAATAAAAATGATTTAATTTTAAAATACAAAGTATTTTAACACTAAAGGCGACTCTTTAATTAATAAATAAATTTTAAACAGAAAAGAAAATGGAGATGACACAAGAACATTTTCGTGCTATGATTTTTTACGATTTTAAAGCAGTATTAAATCAAGAAGAATGCGTTCAACAGATGCACTTAGCATTTGGTGATGAATCTCCAGCTCGTGCTACTATATTGAGATGGTTTAGAGAATTTAGAAGAGGTCGCAATTTTCTTCATTATGAACACACAGGAAGGCCACCGTCGGCAGTAATCCCGGATAATGTGTCTGCCATACAAAAAATGTTAATGGATGATAATCACTGTACCTATCAAATGATATAGAAGG
The DNA here is from genome assembly GCA_030067965.1 of Latrodectus elegans. Classification (NCBI taxonomy): domain Eukaryota; kingdom Metazoa; phylum Arthropoda; class Arachnida; order Araneae; family Theridiidae; genus Latrodectus; species Latrodectus elegans. The sequence goes on from CM057816.1 coordinate 12,045,476, forward strand.
AGCTTAACATTGGAACCGCAGCCATACATAAAATCATTCATGAATTGCATATGAAAAGAGTAATTTGCTGTTGGGCTCCCCATAATCTGAGCACCAAAAAGAGGAGCGTATGAGAATCTGTAAAGAAACTCTTAAATTGATAAATGATGGTGGTCACCGCCTCATTTAAAAAATTGTAACAGGTGATGAAACATACATACCGTATTTAGACATACCGTTCCAACATGTCAAGAAAGCAAAATATGGGTCTTTGAAGATGATCCCACACTGACAATGGTGAAAAAAGTGATGTATGCCATTTTCTTCAGAAGTACGGGATTGGTCAAAGCCATCAAGTTAGGACAGAAGACATTAACAGCAAATTGGTATGCCACTAAATGTCTTCCAGAAATTCTACAAGAACTGAATGTTAGGGGACTAATGGTTCACAATGACAATACATCTTCACATACAGCCGGATTAACAGTTGAGTTTCTTAAACAAAAACAAATTAAAATGATCGAACATCTGCCATATTCACCTGATATAGCTATGTGCGATGTTTGGTTATTCTTTAATCTAAAAAAGAACTTCCGTGGACGTAGTTTTCGTTCAGAAGAAGAGATTGATGTGGCTCTAAATGTATTTTTCATCTATTCCAAGAAATGAATGGCTTGAGGCATATTATAATCTGTGGAAAATTTGTCTACAAAAGTGCATTGATGCTGGAGGAGGCTATTTTGAACACACTTCTAAAATTTTGGAGTGACCCCCATAATAAACTTATAATCTTTGATTCTAAAGTGTGGTTCTATTGGTTTGTGGGTTGCACCACATTTACGAATCTTCATGTAAAATATATGAAAGACAAAATCACACACACATTCACAGTTTAAGTGTTACTTAACTGTGATGTGGAATTCTTGTTGAAACATTTTGTGACCTGTATTACCAGTTTTCTTCATCTAGAGTATTGGTAAAGATCATCATTCTGTATTACGTATATTTGTGTCCTACATTTTATTTGTTTCCTGTGATTAGAGCTAATTACTGATTGGGAACTGGAATCCATATTAAATGTGTTCATTAACACTGGATGACTTGTTAAAATATATTGAATATGTCTGCATAATTATTTTTTTATTTTTAAAATAATCAAATTATCATTAAACTTTTGTAGTTGATAATCCTTTCATTTAATTCAAAGAATACCTTTTATAGGAGGTGTTCCAAACACTGGAGATGCCACCACAGAATACACCCTAGCCAAGCTGCACATGGGTGGCATTGGTAAGTAAGCAATAAAGAAATTTATTTTGAAAGCAATATAATTTAGATTGAGAATTATTATTCTAGTATTAGAAGTATTTCATGATAAATAGATTTTAAATGCAACAAAACATATCTGCTTATTCAATTAAAACTTGCTTTAGACTGTCAACTCAAAGTGTTTGTATTCATTATATTATTTATATGCTTCATCTTATATTCATTGTTATTAGTTTAAAGAGAAATTTTTTTGCTGGAGAAATTATTTCCTCTAAATTTTAGTTAAATATTTTAACTTCAGAGATTTTTTATCCTTACATTTTGTAAACAGAATTTCAAAATGTAATCTCCTGGAATTTTTAAATTCAGTTTTTCTATTATTTCAAGTAGTATTTTGTAGTTGTATTGAAATAGCACTGCTAAAATGATCAGTGGAAGCTGACTGGTGATAAAATGACTCGTGAGAACAGTCTAATCAGCAGTATTCTGTTCATATACATTCAGTGATTATCCAAATTTAGAAAAAACAGGATATTTAAATTCTTTTGCTGTTTGCAACCACTTATTTATGTGAAGACGGATTTTCAAAACATGCATGGACAAAAATTGAATATTCTAACAAGCTTGATGCTGTACCGTATGAGAGTTCAATTGTCAAACTTAATGTTCATTTTTAAAAGAATCATAGAATTAAAAAAGTAGGTGCATTCATACTTTTTTGTACTTATGTAAATTAATTCTTTGAAGTTTTTTATATATTCACTTAATTTTAATACAGGATGTTAAATTTTGAATAGTTAGAGCGCTTAGAGCAACGATTCCCAGATAGTTTAGGAATCACTGCTCTAACAATGGTGACATGAAGTTATGAAGACTGATTTATTGGAGCACAATATTTCTGCTGGAGCTGCAATTTAATCAATATTGTTTCATCACTTTTAAGCTCATAAAATGCTTTTTGTATATGCTGGTTACTGGTTTTTGCATACGAAATTCAACTATTAACTCTGAGTTTTTCTATTTTTAAAGCTTGTGCTAATAAGCTGTCATAAAGTGTTTAAACCTGATGGAATATTAAATCTGACGTGAAGTGAAAATATTTTGTGTATATATTCTTCCAATTATTTCTTAAAATATTGTTCTAAATTGTGTGTGTATGCATAGATATAAATTTTGATAAAACTGATCTAATTTTGTTAAGGAAAAAAATTTTTTTTATTGTTATTTGGATGATGAATTTTCATGAAAGTTACTATGTATATAGTAATCTTAAGTTCATTTTGGTAGATGATGCAAGCAGCGAAGATGGTGATCAGGGGGAGATCTATGACTTCCCAAGTGAAACAAGTGCTGGTGATGAGGGTAAGATATAAATTTTATTTCCAAATTAATGAGAGACTGTTAGTGTCTTAATATACTAATTTTTTAATATAAATCCAGTTTGTTTATATTGTTGAACGAGGCTTACATTCATTGAAAAAGTGATCTCATAATACCAAATATGTCATAGGCAGATTTAATATTGTTTTAACAAACGCTTTAATCGAATTTAGTAAAATATTCATTCTTCCAAAATTATCTTGGTAAATATTCTTCTAAAAAAATGTAAAATATTTTTCATGCAAGTGAAAAATTCAGTTTGCGATATTGTTATTAAATCAGTTAGTATTTTTTAAATTCATTATGTTAAATATATCATTTGTTTTATGTATGCTACACGTATGATTTTACACTTATTATTTTTTTTCAGAGAGTTCTACAACTGAGGAAGGCAGTATAACTCTGTCTAGTGAACAGAGTTTTTCTGCACAGAGTGACCAAAGTATTGGTGAGATTTCAATTCTTAGTTTCTCAGCTACTGTTTTACTGTGTGTCAAATTAAAAAATTTTTGAACAAAATAAAGTAAATTTTTTTAAGAAACAAGCATTTTTATTATGTTCTGGTTATGGAGATATTTTAAGTCAGCTATTTCATTTCAAATGTCTCAGAAATGAAATAACAGAAGTTTAATAAATGTTATCTCTCACAATAAGTTTGAGAAAAAGATGAGATGTATTTTTTCAACATTGCAGTATTATTTTTATAACTTTTTAAAAAATGTCAATGTTATGAAATAATTACTGTAATCAGAATTTATTATCATTGTGTAATTGAAATTATATTTTGTAATAAATACCAATAAAACATTACTAATTTTTGTACTTTAAATACAGATCTGATCTTAAACACAAAATAAAATTTGCTTAAATTTTAAAAATATTCTGTTAATATTAAAATGTTCACTTTTTTCCCATAGATTCTTTGGTCCAAGAAATTACCTCAGTTGTAAGGAAACCAAAGTTAGCATTTAACACCGATGCTAACAGAGATATCAAGCCAAAATCACTTGGCAGAAGTAAGTTTTGCTACTGTGTAATAAAAAGTTGTGTATGTTTTCTATAATTTTTTGAAATATTCTTATTTTTTTATAAAAATAGACAAATTACTTCATTGGATAAACCATTACTTAATAATCTAAAGATTTTTATTTTAAATTTAAATAATTGTCTCTATGGATCGAAATATAAATAAGAATACATGGAAGTTTTATGCAAGATTAAATATTTAATATATATCATAAATTTAATATAACTAAATTAAATACTCTAATAAGGATTTATATAATATTGCCACGAGAATATAAAATGAGGAATGCTGTGGAGGCAGATTTGTCTTTGTCAATACCAGTTTGTTATTTATGACACTTGAGCAAGCCTAGCTTGCAAATTGATAGATGTGCAAAATTAAGTCTAAAGGTTTGCATCATTCATTTAACCAGTGAAAGTGTGAATTTGCTCCAAGACTCCTAATAGATGGTACCACCACAACATCCACTGCCTCAATTTTGACTTCTGGAGGGAGACAAAATTTTCCATAGACCAATACACCCATAGTAACTGCTCAATGTCCGACCACAGGACTTTCTATTCCACAGATTTAACGAGAACTTGAAACCCATGTATTCTTGTGGGTCATGGGTAGCATTAGAAATTTAACCCATCCCTTCCATATTGAAGTCTGATGCCCTCGGTGGTCTGAAGTGGTTACACTGGGCTACCATGGTGCATCTATTTTGTTTAATAATGCAATATATGTGGTAAATAGTATGGGAAAGTTACTGTTAAAATTACCTAAAAATGGCTGTCAAATGCTATACAAATTTTTTTTAGAAATATTACTTAAAAAGATGTAGCAAGTAAATTTTTTTCTATAATCTGTTACTACTGATTATGGTGGCTAAGAATAACTTGAAGAGAATTTGGGAATGCTGAATGGTCTGTTTGCTAGTTGAGTTCTGCTAATAAAATAAGTTGTGATTTCATTTGCTGTCCAGTATATTTTCATTAAGTTAAAAATATCCTTGATAAGTAATGGTAAACATATATATATATATATATATATATATTTTATATATATATATATATATAAATATATATATATATATATATATATATATATATATATAGGTAACAACATATTTATGGGTAATTTGATATGAGAAATAGAATTTTTTTTGGTACCAATTCGCATGTAACAGTTTCTTACAAAATGTCTTGTGAATCTTGAGGTTCAAACAACATGTTAAACTTATTGTTCTCGCTATCTGTGAATATCGTACAACTCCCATTCTAAAAGAAAGTTTTCTTATTTAGGCCTTTTTTTACATTAGACAACTTTTATCATATTATAAAAAATCGTCCGAAATTTTACGTTAGAAGTTATTAAAAGCCACACAATATGGTCACACAATATCATTTTCTGTTCAGTGTGAAAGAGAGCAGTCTATTGTGTGGTAGCAGTCTTCTCATAATAAAATATTGGATTAATTTTTATCGTACGATATGAGTCATCAAGTGTGAAAGAGGCCTTAGGATTTAATAATTTGGAGTCAGAAGAAAATTGGTTACTATTATATCTACTAAAGATATTTTTCAGTGATTTTAATCAAGTGCTGAAGAAAAAGGTAAAGCTGTTATTGATGTGTATGAAATGATTATCTGAAAATGCACTGTGTAAAAATAAATCATACAGAAAATGACTGTGCACACTCTTTTAATAAAATACTAACGCAAAATAGTTTAAAAATTTTTTATTTTTGAACACTTTAATAATAAGTTTATATACACAAGAGCTTAACTTGATTTAATTATGAGACCAAAATCCTCACATTAGGAAGGTAATAGTTTATCAGATGATTTAGAGTAGTGTTTTAACTGTTAAGTGATGTGCTATGAAGCTAATATCATACTTAAATACATAATGACACTGAGCTGCTGATTGGATGATTATATAAGATGCAGAAACTTGTTTCATGAGAAAGTCTGAAGCAGCATTTTATACTTATGTTAATCTTTGATTCACTTATAAAATATGTTTTATTTTAATAATTTTTTTACTTATTTTTACTTTTATTAGTACTTTATTATTAAGTATATTAATTGGTTATAATTAATAGATAAAAGTAATAGATTCATTTTTGATCTAATATTAATGCAGGAATTAAATAAGGAAATTAACCATTTTAATACCTCTTTATTCACCAGGATCTTCTGGAAGAAAAAGGAAAAGCCCAGAAGTATCATTAAAGGACGAAGAGCCTACACACAAAAAAAGCTGTAGGATTGAAACCAGTAAGTTTTTTTGGAAACTTTCTTATTTTGACTCAGCTTTCTTAAATTAATAGAACTTATTATTTTTATTTTCCATATAATTTGAAATAACTTTAAAAACTTCATTAATAGCTGAGTAGTTTTTGCTTATTAAAATTTAGATTTTCTTTAAATTTAGGTAGCAAAAAAAAATCTGTATTGTTAAATAACTCTCTGTAATTACTTTTATTAAAAGTTCAACATGTACTCAGACTTATTGTTACAGGTGATTATCATAATAATAGAAACATACACACGTGTGAATAAATATACATGTTTAAATTCGCTTCACAAACATTAGAATATAATAGCTACCAAAATTTTTTATAAACAAATGTTTATTCTAGTACATTAAAAAATGGACCTCAAACTTTCAAAATCCAAATTGTAAGCTAGTTGAAGCAAATTCTAATTGGAGCCATCTAACTGGAGCAATTTATAGAGGTATGTTTAGAGAAGCTAAGCAAAATGAATTAGTGGAATCGAAGAGAAACCAGTGTCTGTAGAAGAGGGCTAGAATTTTTGAAAAGTAAACAACTACAGCAAAATTGACTGCAATGCTCATTAAGCATCTTTTCTTCTGTATCCAGTGGCTCAGTTGCTACACGCCTCTTCATGTTAAAGTCAGCAAAGTGAAGCATTGTTTGCCAATGGCAGTGATTGGGAGTGTGACAACGTATGCTTCCTCATGAGCTGGGGATGTGTCCAGGTTAATATGTGACATCTGTTCTCCTTCAGCTGGTGTGGATGTGGAGAGGAGGGTGCTGCTCATGCATGATCTCATCACCTGACTATTGTTCAAAATTATGAGACATTGGGTGATGGATGAATATTTCAAACCCATTAACCTAAAGGTACAATCTGTGCCCTACCTACACTGCATATTTATATGTATATTTATATTATATGTATCTACTGTATATTTATATGTATGTATTAATGATTATAGTTAGAAGAACTTTCATGAACAGAATATTATCAGAACTTTTCCCGATTTATTTGTCACAGATATTAATTCAGTCAGCCACCTACAGTGTATCACTTAAAAATTATTAGTAGATTAATGAGTGGAAGAAAGTTAGATATATTTACGGGATTAGTTTTTCCAATAACATAGATGGGTGCTTGTTGGAGGATACTTGTGAAAGCATATGATCATGATTGTCTCCTAACTTTATAAATGAAGTAGATTTGTCATGATGTGGATAGATATCACTTGTTTTTCTGATGACCCATTTGGGGTTTTTAAAAAAGGATTACAAATGAAAAGCATAGAGAAAATTCATTCTACAAGTTTTTCTAGCATTTCCAGTATAAAATAGTCTAGTATAAAGTCTAATCAAAGTAGTCACTTTGATATACACAATTTATACAGATCAATTAATATAGATCATGATGAATTTAATGTAAAAGTAATTTATAGTATTGAAGTATATATTTTTTAATATCTATTATATAATATTGTTGTCTATATTGTAATCAAAACAACCTTTTCTTAGAGTTTTTATTACTATACAATGTTTAACTTTCTCAATGATTTTCTATTACTTGTTTGTAAATTGATAAAGTTAGCTTCTGATTTTATTTGTTACAATTAAGTAACTTTTAATTACAGGTGTTAATGATCCATGGATTGTTGAAGATATTGGTGAAGATCTTAATGATCTAAAATCCTGTAAGTTTAAAAGTATTTCCACTTGTATTTTTAAGAATGTTGGAGCATTTGGTATAATGTAAACATCATAATATTTTACTTAACTTTGAAATATAGTGAAGCATTTTGTTATAGAAAGCACATGTTTTATAACTCAAAATTGATAAATCTTATGTTTACTCAACTAATTTTTTAATGAGACTAATTTTAACTAATTTTTTTTTAACTTAGCTTGAATTAACAATTTTCAAAAATGACTGAAATTACATCAGATCTAGATGGTGTCTGACAAATTCTAGTTTTATTTGCTTGAATTTTATTTGCAAATTAAAACCTCTTCATTCCCTTCAATGTTAGACTGAGTATAATACAAACATTAAAACATTCTGCAAATTGTAAAAGAGCTTTTGATAATAAAATAAAAAAAAAAGTATTTGGTGATTCTGAGAGTTTTTATACCTTTATATGCATTAGTATACACTTCTCCTTAACTTGTTAGCTATGTTTTTATTAGTTCTTCTGTGCAGAGATGCAGGACAAAACAGCTAAATTTAGTCTACATTTCATTTGATAAATTTTGAGTTAACGATGCCAGCTGCAAAATAGTTTTTATATAAACAGTAAATATTACTAAGAATATTATTTTTCTTAAATCAAATTTTACTACTAACTAAACTATTAAAAACTGAGAACATTTTTTAAAATTAAAAACTTAGCATAAAAATATTTCTCCCGAATGCTTGTTACCAGATCTCCATGTGTATCTCATTATTCCCATCAAGGGATATGCTTAATTATTATTAGGCATCCAAATGCTTAAGACAACAATGAATGTACTATAAAAAATTCTTTCTGTAGATTCATAACTTTTACTAAAAATTTTAGAGTTGACAAATAATATACCAATTTATGAATTTATTTTACAGTTAATATCAATGACAGTTCATGGATTGTTACAAATATTGAGGATTCCACTGAAATATCTGCTCATGGTAAGTCAGATTTATGTCTTGTGAAAATATTGACATCATTAAACTGTGTTTTCTTTTATCTCAAAAGTTTCTAAAAAGTTACTGTTTTTGCTTTGTTTTACAAAAGAATTTTACTGAATATCTGCCGAAACTGAATCAACTAAAACTATGGATAAAATTAATGTAGATTATTCATTGTGTTTTGAATCCATAATAGATTTTAATTCTAACAGTGGCTTGTGAAAACCATTGAGGGAGTCGTGTTTGTACTGAAATTTAGGATTAAAATTCATATTCATTATTTAATTTGATTCACAAAGCCTTAAATTCAAGAAAATTTTCTTTATTGAATTAAATTTACAATTAAAGAAATGTATAATATGCTATAAACATATGGATTTATAGAATTTAATATTTTTATATATCATGAGTAACGAAAGGTTTATTATTATTAGGCTTCAAAATGAAAAGAAAGAAGGTTTAAAATCTTTAATATTTGTACTTTGAATTTCAAAGTTTAATTCTTAGCTAATCCAATCCAATTCAATTGATCATTTGATATATATTTAGCATAAAAACTATATCCTAAGACTTATAATTTTTATTTTATATTCAAACAGTTTTAAAGTTAATTCATATGTTTCCAATTTTTGATTGCTTTAAGGTCCTCCAAAATGAGTCTTTAAGGAATTGTATAAGATAAAGACAGAAGCAGTGCATAAGTTCATTTTTCTTCTAAAGGAGTTATCTTTTATTCACATTTCAAAGTAGCTTCAATAAAACATACCTTAATTTATTACATTCAATAACTATTTTGTAGCTAATAACAGTTAAGGTTTTTATCTGAATAATTGTCAAACACCAGAGTTCAATTACCTGAGCATTTGTGATCTTAAGTTTAACTATTTATAAAATTTGCAGTAACACAATTATTTATAAAATTTAACTGTTTCAGTCTTCAAAATATACATCAGAATAGGTGCTTAAGAACTTGCCATATTTTCCTCTTAAGATTTGTGTGTTCCACTATTTTATGAAAAGTCCTTGCAAAAGATAATTTACATGGTGCATGCTGAGAGAGAAATTGTTTAGTTTCCTTTGGTCACTATTCTTTAACCTTGTGAATCTTATTGTTTTAAAATTAGAGCTTTAGAGGGCATCTTAAATTTTTCTTTCTTAAAATAGTCAATACATAACTATAAAGAAATACTTAAGCAAGAAACATTAGGTAATGCATTATTAGATAAATGTTAGAAATATTGGAAAAATGTACATGGTAATTACAATTAAATTTTTTTATAAACTGCTTTCTACAATGCTAAACTGTGAATGAAAATTTTTTAAATGGTCTCAAATATTTTAAATGGCCACCAGAAATCACCTTTTCTGTGAAAAACTTGAAATTTAGGGCAGTAAATGATCACGAAATTCAGAAACAATGTTAACATTTACTGACTAGCTTTTGATTAACTTGTCATTGAATCACATTAAATAAAGGTAAGGAATAAACAAAAATAGTTAAGTTTCCAGAAGTAAGAACTGATTACTGTGAAATTGCATAACAGGTGCAGTTATTAATCATGTCCATGACAATGTAGGAAAAGTTGCTCAATGTGTGTGGCAACCCTCATTTATCTTAAAAATTTCAAGGGATAGTGTTCAACAGATTGCAACTGACCAACTGTGAGTCTTTGTACATGAAGCTTTATAGAGTTCTAACAAATTCAACACTGTAACTCTTTCAAGTACCTGACTTCAAATAGCTCATATCTGTAAATGGTATGTAGTTTGATCAGCAATGATTATGGATTAGAAAAGGAACAACTAGTAGTTTGTCGTTCTGTAAAGTTTTAGAACAAATATTGCCTTCACAATTCCAAGAATATGTGGAGGCAAACCATCCTTCATGAAAGTCCCCTTTGCTGTAATTTTTGTACATCAAATGTCTGCAGCATGTCACTATATCGATGGTTTATAGTTGAACATGGGCTTACGATCACATATTTTCTCAATGGCTTACTATTGAATGTCAACATGATTTTACACCAGAGAATGACCGTTGGAGACTTGGGGAATTTGAATGTGTATCCATGTCTTTCTTAAGCCCAAAATGTGTCAGTTTACTGAGGTAAAAAGGAGCCTCATTGCTCCACAGTATATTCAAAGACCATGACATTAACAGCCATTTAATTGAGAAAACTGACTGTGAATAAGATTTTGTGGCTTGTTCCTATCAATCAGTTCCTGGGTAGGGTGATATCTTCTTTGGAGTATTGCTTTTGAGTACTTTTTAAATGGTTCTGGAAGAATAGCTTGTCTTGCGAACTACACATGTTATATTGCTACTGAATTCTAAGTTTGTCACTGCATTAACAGCTGTCTTGACTGAATCAACTATTACTGATAACTCATTTTTCAGCCTATTCTATGTTGAAATCATTGCCATTGGTTTTGATTTTATGATGAAATTCTGAAACTGCTGCAGCATTCCCCTTGTTTTCATACAGCATCTTCATCAATAATGCATGTTCAATTAAAGAGACCACCATTACTATGAATGGAAAGGTAGACATTAAATTTACTATGTAAATGTTATACACTTTAAACTGTTTTACATAAATCTTCCTTTTTCAAGCAAGCAAATCACAACATTTTCCCTCTACAACTGACGGCTTTTTCGGAATTTGCCTTTGATTCATAATTTTTGCTCTGGGATTTTGATATTGCTTGTATTTCATTTTGATACGTTTGTCCCAAAAAGGCAGTTTGGAAATTAATTTTTAACTTTTAAAGCTATGAAAGGGAAAAATATTTTAAATAACATAAATATTTGACAATGAAAATAAAAAATCCCTTTTCAGAAAGTTATTAATATTTCTGTTCATTTCATTACATGCATTTTTCATTTGAATTTCCGTAATTTATAACAAAAAATTCGTAAGTCTAGAACAGAACATCGCATATTCAAGACAAACTGTATTCACATTTTCTTTGTCTTATTAACAAGGATATGAATTATTTTTACTAATTTTAACATTTATAGTTTTAAATCAAAGGGAAGCCCTAGGCTAACATTCAAGACACTTGAGAAAAGGTAGGGCTTCTCAACTACAATATGTGCAATAATAAGGAAACAATGATGGCAGGCTTACAGTCATGTTTCTTGAACAATAAATGATTTTTCCATTAATAAACCTTCATTGTTTCCAACATTTAAGGCCCAGACATGTTTGGAAATAACCAAATTCTTCTAGAGGACTTTCTTATGAAAGTTATGATAAAATAGTTGCTAAAATTTATTACAAAATTCCATGAACATATCTCGTGTATAGCCCACATACAAAATTTCATTGCATTATACTTGCCTGTTTCAAGGATGCTGTTTATATAAGAAATTTAACTGTTGGAATAACTTTAAAATAAGTAGAATGTATTGGCATTGCACTTAAAATTTTATTCCTAATATTTTTAAGGACCTGTGGAGGAAGATGTAAGCATTAAAAAGATGGTTACCAAGAGAAGGCACACCAGTGATTCGTCTTCAAGTAAGTTCTTTTATTAAAAATAAGTTATTTTATTCATTACATATGAAATTTTTGCTTTTATTAATGCTAACTATTAATATAAAATAATTTTTAATGCTTGAAAGTATTTTGAAAATTTTGGAAAATTTCAATTTACTTGACTTTTTTAAATTTAAAATGAGCGTTTTAATTGATTAACTAAACAAATAAAGAAAATTAACACAAAATGAATAATCTATGTTTCTAACTTTCTGACATTGATTGTTATATATGTTGCAGAAATATCACAAGCTGCAATTAAGGATTAATAGTGATCGCATTCCTGTCCATTTTTGTTTCCTTTATTTCCTTTCCATATCAAATACTTCTCTAAATTACAAGTTATTCCTGTTGAGATCATGATATTTCTTATTTTAAGATGTTTTTAATTTTTAAGATACTGTCTGTAAGAAATTTATTTGCAATGAATTTAAAAATAAACACTAATTGGTTTATGTAAATAAAGAATATTAGCTAATGAATATCTATTTTGTCTTGTAACAATGATACAGCTTAATTGGTTTATTGGCCATAAATAAAGCATATTTTTAAATGATCTGTAATTTAAATTTGATTAAGTTTATATATTTAATATTTGAGTTAACAATTACTATTATGTTAATATAATGCTTTGTTTTGTTTATTACAAGAAATATGTTTTTATAAGTTTATTATTCTTGATTAATTGAAGGTTTTACCTCGTTGTGTACTATTAAGTATACAAGAAGTATGTTTACCTTCATATGAAATTTATTAAAACTATACTCAATCAAAATATTCTTGAAAACTTAGAAATCTAATTTCACATGTTAAATTTTTCTTCTTTTACCTTGTCAAAAATGCATATCTGTCTCTAGTTCCAGTGCGTTTAGAAAAAAATATTCAATTAGATTTTAGTTTGTATTTCGTACTTTATTCATTTTGTGCTATTTCAATTGAGCTTGTAATGTATATTAGTTTAAATGTTAAAGTAGATCTTGTGTATATAAAGCTAGATTTAAAATGCATTAATTTTAAACTTATCTTTATTGAATATACTATCTTCATTTTCATATTTATATCTATGAAAAATTTTTAATTCATGATTTTTTCTACTAAGGTGAAGAAGAAATTAAACCAGTATTAAAGAAAAGACGAGTAATTGTTTCTTCTGATGGTAAGTTTTTCGATGAGTATATAATTTTTTGATTGAAATAAAACTTAACAAGCTACTATTTTTAACTGAATGTTTTGACTGAATAGTGTTTTCTAACTGTAAAAAATCTTTATACTCAGTTACAATGCTTTGAACATGCTTTTATTACATAAAATAGACAATTTTTTTCTAACTTAATACTGCAATCACTTAGGCATTACAAATATAAGTGATTTCTGAATTTTGAGCTCTCAATTTACTGTTAAAGCTTCATACTTGCATATCAATGAATTTATTGCAAATTGAAATATTAATTTTGAATTTGTCATGTTTCAGTTTTTTGTTTGATTTAAACTTAATGGTTTAACTTTTTGCTAGTCATCTGGGATACAAGAATTTGCTTGCTGATCTCTTACTTTTTGATTGTAGAGAATCAATGTGATAGTTAATAATAAAATATTAAACAATAAATGTGTGATGAAGTAGTAATGAATTTATGTAGTTATTAATTTATAGAGTATTAAGATAAAAAAAATGGCTAATATAAATCATTATTTTAAAGCAAATTTTACATTTATGATAAAATATTGTGCATTTTAATAACTTCTATGTTTATAGTAATTGACATATAAGTATTCAAAAATATTCATATTTAATATACAATGGAAGTTAAGTGATGCTAAGATTCTGGTTGTGTGATGAAATTAAAATATAGTTCAAAATCAAAAATAATATATAGTTCAAATTATAAAATTAATAGTCTTTAATTAAGGTACTGAAGAAGATTCAATAAGACTTATATATAGAAATGGAAAGACATAGGCAGTGTCTTACCCCAAGGTAATAGTTTAGTGTACATAAATTTCGATACTGCTTTGGCTGATTTTGTTAAAATTCTATCCTAAAGTTGGTGGCAAGACAGCCCCTATGCAACCCAAGCCCTACACTGCCTGTATCGGTTTTCACGACAGAGTCCTCGTGTGTGAAGCATGTGTCCTGGTGGCCAACCTAATATAAATTCATATGTGTAGAGAGAGAAAAAAAAAATCCAGTAAAATACTAATTTTAGGAATCATTACATTTTAAATACAGCACAATTTCAAAAAGTAACCTTAGTTAATACCTAACTGATAAAAATACACTTTAAGTTCTCAATCAAATCGTGCTTATGAGTCCTTATTAAAGATCTACCAGTTAAAATGAACCTTTTAAATGAGAGTCTTCATAATTTAGAATTAATTACGAGGCAGAAAACCTTACAGTATTTTACCTGCAAACCTGAAAGTTTTTTTTTTTCCTCAGTAAATTTTTGGGAAAAATGGATTGATTGTTAGATTAAGATTTAAATCTTAAGACAAGAATGATGTCCTAACCAGTCAATAACAATCACTTCCACCATCAAACTATCAGCATAACTATTAGGCATTACTATATTGGACTATTAGGCTTTAAACAATGTAATTCTTATTTACCAATAGCTGAGAAATATTATTGGGAACTGTATTCAAAAGAATTATAAATGTGAATTGAAAGTTTACAATTGTAAAATATTCATTATTTTTTAGTAATATTTATTGTATACTGACTGAAATTATAATCACTGAATGTAATAAACCTCACACATTTTAATGCAGAAGTAATTCATTTACAATTTCTGATTTGCAAATATAGAAGCTTCTGACTTGCTTATTGATTTTCTATTAAGTGCATATGATCAGCACAATTTCTCAAATTCAGCTGTTGAACAGCCTTATTTTAAAGATTTATAAGCCAATATAATTCAATTATAGTATGGTATTTTGTAATTTACATTGATATTTCTTTAAATTTATCCTTTTTGCTTTATTGAATAATTTATTAAATTTACTGATCTAAAATCTGAATGGTTATAGCTCGGCTCTTTGATTAAAAAATTCATAGATTCATTTCTACTATCTGGCTTGTATTCTTACCATTTTGAATCCACTTTGAATTATGAGCATGGTTCAATTAGTCCTCTAGTAAAAAGGTCAACAAACTAAATTCTTTTAAAATTCAATTTGCTTAACTTTATGTATTTTTTTTACAACACATTGTTAGGAAAATTTAAAATCTGGTCTAAAATGTCATTTATAATATTTATATATGTTTTGAAACAATCTGTTTTGAATATGAAAATTTTGAATCATTATCAAGGCTAGTATATTGCAATATTTTATAAAGACACGTTAGAATGCAGCAGTACACTCTTGATAAGGATTTTCATTCCAGTATTGCAATTTATTAATAAAATGCAAGTTTTGATTGGTAAATATTTTAGGACGATATCTTAAGCATACGTGTAGATTTGATTCTGCTCCTATATTTTTCAAGAATTATAAGATTTCACAAAACTATATAAATATATAGTGTACATTTAATATTTTCTACTTTTTGAGAAAACAATTGTATTGAAGCCTTTTCCTTAATCAAAACAGAAATTTATATCATGATTTTAGCTCTTGCTGAACTCCTAGGAATATTTTAATTGTTTTATTTGTTCTTAGTAAGTATATTTATAAAAAGATTTTTATACATACCTTGAAATACTTAATAGGAATCGATAAAAAATGTTTAAAAACTTAAATTAATTATTTTATGCAATTTTAATCTAGTAATGTAAAGAATATTGATTATTAAATAACCTTTTTCTGTTTAAGTTGTAAATTCATTGAAGGCTTTTGAAGTAGAATAATATTTAATGATTAATTCTAAGTATTCACGATTTCTTTTATTTACAAATATGTTTCGTATTTAGGAGTGAGAATTGAATCTGTACTCTACCTATTGGTTATTGTATTGGTGCCCCTCAATCACAAAATTAGATTTTTGAAAACTATCTTTCAATATTTTTTTTCAACAAGACATCAATCAAAGATAACCGGCAACTCTGGTGCATTAATTCACACTTGAAAATCTTAAGAAAGCAATACTTGGTTATAATACTTATATATATACGATATGAAACAAGTGAAATACTATTAAATTAGTGTATGTGCCATTGGTATAGAATAAGGAGTAAAAAGATATGGGAAAAATGAATTATCTATAGCAGTGTTCTTTCAACCTTTTTATCATTTTTTAGATTATTTTGATTCATTGAATTTAATTGTATTTAAACATGCCTTGAAAATAAAAAAGTTACACCAAAAAATGTATATACAATTTTAATTTACTAGAATGTTAAATCAGTGATAACCCTGAGCATTTTTCTTAGCAGTGAAGGGTTCAATCTAGGGGTAATTAATGACACCCAAAATGGGCTGCTTATGTCCAGTTTATTCTGTTGCTTTGTTTTGATTGCTCTTACTGCAAGAAACACAACTTCTTGCTGATAGGTTTTCAGAAAAATTTGGAAATAGAGATTTAAGTGCTGTGGTGGCAACTTCAGGCGAGTCTGCAGCGACTTTAATCGAGAACACAACAGAGTTGGTGTCTTGAACGTAGTTTTAAGGTTGCAGTCTCGAGCAGTTGATTTTGTACAGACTAGATTTTCCTGGTTTTTTGACAAATAGCTCGCAAATCCATTCCTCACCAATTTGTAGGTCTTTTGTGGTGGATAACTAGCATTTTTTTAAAACCAGAGACAGGTAATGCTGCCCCAACTGAGGAAATTGATATTCAAGTTCAGTCATGCCCAAAATCACCTCTAATGTCTGAAATGTGTCCAAATATTCCCTGTTCATGCTTTGTCCATACAAATCCAGGTTGTCTTTACATATAGCTACTTTGTCGACCAACTTGAAAATAGATGTCATTTTCTCATGATGGCACAGATTGAGTTCATTCAGCAGCTTGAATATGTTTCACAAGTAAGCAATTTTGTCAATAAAATGAGCTCCAAGTGTTTACTTTTTAAAAGAAATCTTTGTTGAGACCTGTTTCATTTCCTTTGCTGTGATGCGTGTAAACATAGCAATCACATCTTTCTCCCATTTCTCGATTTCAATGCCGTTGACAGTCCTAAATTTTGCTCCTCTTGCGACATTGTACACTCATTTTGATTTTAATGCACAGTTTATCTGAAATTATCATTGAGCATAATTTTTCCATCAAATTTTATTCATAGATAAAATATCAAGTGTAGCCATGATGACCTTTTGAATTTTTGATGACCAAGTTAGGATAAGCAAATGGCTTGGGTTGTGTTGCACGTAATAGCAACACACACAAATTCAATAAAAATTAATTTTATTTAGACTTAAATATTGTTTTAAAAAGAATTGAAATTAAAGATGGGCATAATTCTTTGCCCATAACCTCTTTAAAATTACTAGTAACATTTACACAAAATGTACACAAGAGATAAGTCACAGCAAGTCCAACACAATGAATATTTATTTATAACAAATAGAACAATAAAGATAAGGTTGAGCTTTATAGTTGATGTAGAAGTAACAATCATTACATGCTATCTTGATTGATACATGTTAATCAGGATGTATGTTTTCTTAAAAAATTTTACAGAATTTGTATAAGTGACACAGCTAGTAACATTTAATACATAAAAGTATAATACTGAAGTATATTTCAGTAGCTTTTACAAAATATCTAAAAATCATTCATTCTGAGTACCGAATTATTTTTTATGCAGATAAAAAATATATTTTTACATAGTGAACTTAGTTTCTTTTATCAGGTTTAAAATTATATATATATATTTAATAATTTTTAAGTAATCAAATCAAAATAATTTTAAGTATACAAGATATCAGTTTGTATTTTTTTATGTATGGATGGTAATAACTTTTATCAAAGGGTTGCTTATTGATATGCTAGAATTTCATTTATTTTATACTGCATAATTAATAAAGTTTTATTAGTAATAATTAAAATGGTAAGATAAATGGAAGTATATTATTTCTTAAGTACCTTAAAATATATCCAACTTAAATGAAGACACTGTTGCCTAATCCAAATTATATTAGATATTACAAAATATTCCACTCTATTTAATTCTTATTGTCTTTCAGATTCATCAGAATCATCTACTTATGGCTCACCTCCCTTTCATGCTGCAGAATCCAGCTCATCTGTTGATACTCCAGTCTCATCCCCAAGGCATTCTCCCTTGCCTCCTGCTGCTGTTATGCCTCAAAATCAGGGTCGGTGCAGAGGACGGCCCCCCAAAAGGAAGTGTACGAGATTGCGAGATAGTGCGGGTCGATTCCTATCGGGTAAATGTTCAGTTTACTTTCCAATAAGTTAATTTAGTTACCTTTTGTAATTGTGCAGGTGTATCTATGTATATATGCATGTTTACACACACATATGTATGTATTCAATTATGTACATATTTTCAGTTTTATGCCTTGTTTAATAATGTGATTTTTTCAGACCCTAATTTGATTAGAGTCGTGCAGCAACCTAAACGAAAAAGGCGAACTGAGCTGGAACTTCTTTTATCTTATTCCTACTCCTGTAAGTTTTCGTATTCTTTACCAATCAGTGAAATGCCTCGTGCATTTTTATGTGTGACAAAGCTTTATAAATATGAATTTTTTTATTTAAATAGATAAATCACATTGTAATATGAAATTTTTGTTTCTCATAATTTATTTAACTTAATTTTAATGTATATCAAATGTAAAAATAGTAATTTTAAGGATGCATATTAAATTAAGTGTCTCTATATTATTCTATACTAAATAATTACCTATAATTTAAATAATATATTTAATATAGATATGGTATTTAGTCATAGCCAACTGTCTGAATTTCGCAGTAACACAAATTTCAAAATACAATGCTTAGATGCTTATGAAAGGGGGGAAGAAGTAATTGAGCCATTTCTAAAATTCTGTCTTTGAAAAATATTGTTTAGAATTAGTGTTTGCATGTTTTAATAAATATTGTATACAAAGTTAAAATTGTTTTTTATTTTTGATACTGAAACTATTGTCTCACACACAAGGTAGTTAAAAAGAAATCGTATGAAAAGTAAAATGATTTAAAATATTACTATATATTGACGCTTTTACAGATTGTATGGAAAATGTGAATTCCTGGCGGTAGAAAAACTTTTTTTCAAAAATTGTTAAAACCCTTTTTTAAAAGTGACACAAAGGAATGCAGGAAGAATGGACTAATGCATCCACCACTGATGTAGGAGTAAATTGACATTTGTGTCGAGGAAAATTTAAAAAAAAAATTACTCATGCTTATGAAATTAGTCTTCCTTTGCTTATGAAATTCTTGCTAATAGCTTCATGATTATGAAATTAGGGAAGAAAGATATGAAATATTCCATATCTTTCTTGGTAAAAATTACATATATTTAAAAGAAAAGGGATAAATTTATCAATGAAATATAAAGGCTGAAAGGATTTAATGTTTAATGGAAAGTGTCTTCCCAATGATCAGATCATCAAAAATGTTTTTTCCTTGTTTTAGTAGGGGGTGGGGAGAGAAAAATTTTAATTTTTTGAGGAAATTATTGCAACCACTAAAATTTCATGATTGTATTGATGAGAAATTTGATCCTATAGAAAATAGCTTATACTCTCATGGCAAAATTGTTTCTATCTGTTGAATAGAAATTTAAATAATAAATTAGTTGTGGCTGTGTATCATTGATCATGTCTGAAACACAGGGTATTTCAACAATGTAATTATTAACAGAGACCTACTTATAGCTTTGCTGCTGGTACTGGCTTAAGTATAAATTGTATTTAGATGAATTAAAAGAGTGTTAGAATGTCGAAGCACAATTAATGACAGAAAGAAAGTAAAAAGCACTGATCAACTGAAAATGAAATGTATTGTGGATTACAATATGAATTGTTGAGAAAGCTGAAAGAACTGGTAAATTAAAATTAATTACAAAATCAAGCAGGTATAACTGGTTTTTTAGAGAAAAAAGTTATTACTCATTATAAATCATGAATTAAAAGCAAAAGCTTTACAGGTGAAAAGTTATCATTTTTTTAATAACAGTATTGCATATGCTTAAATAATCAAGAATTGTAAAAATCTATTGAATGAGTAAAGAAAAAGAAAAATCTAGAATATGTATGTGAAATGAATAGTTTTAAAAGAGTTGGAAAGTAAACTAAAAAGAGCCCATTATAAATATAATATATTGTGTAATTTAGTAAAGTAAAGAATATTGATTTTGCTAATTATCCAATCATTCCAATCGCTTAAGCATAGACTGAATTAGCTTGGCGTTTACTGGTAATGAAATATTCCATTCCATCATAATTACTCTTTTTAGCATATTTTGATATTATGTTGTGTTACAACAAGTCCCATAAATGTTCAAAGCCTGGCGATTATGGAAGAGTATGTGACTGATATTTGATATTGTACAACAGCCAGAGCTTTATTTTGTGGGCAGTGTGTTTTGGATTATTTTCTTGTTGAAAACGAAAGTCATCATCAAGGTTCAACTCCTGTGCACTCTGCTTCAAATTTTCTTTTAATATATTTAAGTATCCCACGTGATCTAACATTGAGTCTTTAAAAGTTGATCAATCAACTCTGTTTGCTGCCATGCACCCCAAAATTATTATGCCACCATCATTTTTAACTGCAGACACAAATTTTCGCTTCTCAAAAGCAGTATCTCTTGTTTTCTCCACACCACTTTATACTCTTTGATGCAAAAGGTACAAAATTTGCTTTCCTCAGAGAGTATTACTTTGGCAAAAAACTAAGAAGGTTTATTAACATACTTCAGGCAAAATTAAGTTTTTGCTTACTGGCAGTTTAAATACATGAATTTCAATGAATTACATGGCCGTGAAAGCCACTTTTTTTCAGAATTTTTAGTATATTATCTTTATGAAGATAATTTTTTTATGTTTCTCTAAAATATCAAGTGTTATTTGAGATACAGTAATTTTTGAATTTAAATGTAAGGATTTTAGAATGCCTATCATTTCTCGCAAAGCCAGCTTAGATGGTCTGTTACTCAGAGGCTTTAATATAAGATTTCGATGACTTACTGAAGGAATTATTGATTACCCTTTGCCCACAAAAATGAGTTTTTCCAACTGTGTTTTCAATTGCTTGAAGAGCTTTATCTTTTTTCCTTTGTCTAAAGATAATTTTCTTTTCATCAGGAACAGTCTCTTTTCCTTTAGAATCAATTTTAAGTACTTGTTTGCAATTTTTGTTGTATCATACAAACACAAAACAATGTTTTTTATTCTATTTGTTGCATTACCACCGGAGTTAAATGCAGACAAGTTTTCTACTTATTTATTTTATTTTTTACATTTCATACAAGCTCATAAAGGTAAAAAAAAGAGATTAATTTCCAAATATCTTTCCAATTTGTACTAGGTCACAAACTTTCCTGATAACTTTTTACAAAATTTTAAATTATTATTTTTAAACAGTGTGTGCTACCTTTCTGAAATTGTTACTGATATTTATGGAAATTTTAAGAAAAAGCTTTATTTAAAATAAAATTGATCTTGACATTATAATGTACTTTTATTCTCTGTAATTTACCGTGCGATTGTACTCAGAATTTTTATGGCAAGTGTGCATTTATAATTAGTTATGAACAATTTTTGAAATTAAAAAATATATATTTATCAGAAATGTTGTTACTTACTAGAAATTTTTGATTTCACTTCTGAGAAACTAGAATTTGATTCTTCAAAATCTGTACAAACTCTGATGCTAGAATATTGTATTTATCGAAGCCCTAAAATGAATGACAGAAAACTTCAATTTTGACCTTATAATACTTATTATTTTTCAGGTAAATTTTGAAGCAAAATGATTTTATGCTGACAAGATCAAGTAGACTTTTTTTTAAAAAAAGTAAGTGCAACATCTAATTGGTTATTCCTACATTTGCATTAATCCCATTAATCAGGCAAAAAAGTGGTAACAAATTTTTTTATTATTTTTCAGCTGAATTTTGAAATATAATATGTTCACAAGGAAAATTTTAATTCAGTGCACCTAAGTAAAGAGGAAATAAAAGTTATGATAAAATCAAATCAGAAAATAAGTAGGTAAGTGTAATATCAAGTGAGCTAGTCTCTGTATATACATCTTTTATTAAATGTGTAAAATCCCTTTGATCAAGAAAAGGTGTTAAAATTTTTGCATTTCATTTTCAAACAAGAATTCATTGCTAATATATCTTTCTCTACTTTACAATATAAATAATAAAATTTCTGGAGTTTTTATTTTAAATATTTTTGTTGTAACTGCCACAAAAAGATATTTAAAATTGTTATATAGTTTTTTGAAAAATAGAAGACTTTGAAATTAGATATGATTTTGAAGATTTAACTATGCCACAAATTATGTTTAAAAGCAAGAAAATATTGAAAAAATTGTCCTCGTGGTTTAATTCAAATTTATGTTCATGGTTTTATTCAAACTTATAATGAATATTTTACAATCAGTATGTTCTGGAGAAGTATATGTCTGATTAATACTTAGAAGATTCAGTTTACCAATTTAAATTTAGCTACAAAACTACATGGTGAATGCCTGGGAATAAAATCTGTACTTGTAATCCAATGTAGTTTTAACTAAAACTCTTTAAACAATTTAAATTAAGGATGTTGAAATGTTACTACTGTAAACTTTATTTACAAACTCTATTATAATTATGCTTCCATCTAATGTTAGATCAACTTTGCATTGCCAGATCTCAATTATCAAAATGTTGTGATATGCCCCCGATTGTATTTTTAAACACCTCCATTGTAATTAACTTTGCAAGAAACTAATGTTTAAATATTTTACATTGGCAAGAATATGAAATCACTTGGGTGACCATTTGGGGAATTTTCGTCAATATTTTAAGTCAAAGGGATTTTGTGCGTGAATAAATTTTTTACATTTATTACCAAGTTGTCATTTTTGTAACAGTCACAAATTTTTTTTCAGTTGATAATTTATAAAATGAGCTGCCTACTATCCAAACATAGCTAGACAACCAGACCACAAATACTGGAAAGAATAATGAAAACATTTTATTTCATAAGCAGAAGTTATGAAGCAACAAGAAATCAATCAAAGAATGCTGTTGCTAATTTTAGTTCTCCATTTGTATTTGAATCTCTTACGAGTTGAGGGTAATGTTTAATAATTTTAGAGCTTTTAAGCTTGTTATTCACAGATTATAAATTATATCTTAATATAATATACATTTAATATATGGTTTTATATATATATATATATATATATTACACACACATACACACAGACGCAGTTTGAGTTTGGAAGAAATATATTGCAAAATTGAAATCCAAGTTGAAGAAATTTATAACTTTATAATGGAGCAAAGTAACAAAAAGAGGTTTTACTAATTCTAAATGCATAATCATTCACTCAATGTTTGAATGGTAAACTAATCAGAACTTTCAATTTATTTTCCATTGTGAGTTTTCAATTATTTAGGACTTATTATCTAATATAATTCCTTCTTCATCATCGAACTACTTTTGTCTTAGTAATTGATGGATACTTAGAAATATGGGTGAAAATAGAATTTTCCTGAAGTGAATGAAAGAGAAATGGAAACTATAAAATAAATTCTTTTTTTAAAAAAATTATATTTAATAGCATTTAAGACTTTTAATCCTTATTTTTGAACATAAGGGTGATAATTTTAAGTAATTATTTTAATGTTAGGGTATTATATTTTAATAATTGATACAGTTATTTCATTGTATGCAAAACAAAATGAGAACTATTAAGTTAACATTAAACATTTCTTTTAAGCAAATGTATATTTCTATATATTTCTTGTTCTTATTCATTTCTTCCTTATCCATGCAGTGTATTATAATTTCAACAAACACTCAAAATGATCAATAAAGGCTGTATATTTTTGGTTAATATTTTATGATTTCAACTGTAATTTTTAAAGAGTTGTTAGCTAGAATTATATTTGTTTAACTTTTCCAGGTATTAAGACTTCAAGATTCAAAAAGATATAGAACGACCTGAAAATTTGAAACAAGATGAAGATAAAGATTTCTTTATCTCTAAAATTAGTATTTCTGTGTTAAAAGATAAAGTGATCAGAAACAATCTGTCCAAAATGATTTCAACAATTGAGCTGCTGGTTACTACTTCAGGAACTCGGAAATCTAGAGGTATGATTCTGAAAGCCAAAACAAGAAAACTTATTGTAATACTTCACCAAACATGTATTTCTCCTAAGACTCAAGGATGTAGGTTGGCCTCATAAAGCACAATATCATTTGGGCAAGAATTGTGAAGACCAGTAATAATCCTTGCAGCACTAAGTTGTACATGTTCAAGACCCTGCAGGTTTGAACGAGAGGTATAATGGTAGATGGGGAAGCCATACTCTAAGATGGGGCAATTAAGAGAAACATAGGTGTCTCTCGGGGTATTAGCAACGGCACCCCAATCACGCCCTGAGATATATTTAAAAATTTTAAGACGTTTTATAGCTCTTAAAGTGAGGTGCTCCAAGTGACAGTTACTCAGGATCCAGTATGAAGCCCAGATACTTTGGATGTTCCTCAACCTCAAGGGGTTGATTGTTCAACAAGACTTTCTGTCGAAAATTATATAATTTTCTATTAGTTGTAAAGAAACTTGCAATAGACTTTGAAGGATTAAAACTTAATTAATGGCCCACAGCAAAGCTCCACATGTCAGTCAAACCTTGGTTCACATGTTCCTTCACCTTTTCAATATCAGAGCAAAAACTCCAAAGAACAAGATCAATAGTGAAAAGTCCCTCACTGTTCTCAGGAATGACCTTTACAATTTCCGCAAAAAAAGTGTGAACTGCAGAGAGCTCAAGACAAAGCCTTGAGGAACACGCCTTGGCTTATTTTAAAACTATCTGAGGTTGAATTGTTGAATTTTACCTTAATGTGTCGATTTCTCAGAAAATCAAAAGTCCAAGGTTGTACTCTACCACAAATACTGAATTTAACATGTAATGTGGTAATGAGCTTCTGAGTCCAAACTGTTGAATGGCCTAGAAAAGTCAAAGAAGGCAGTAACAGTGTGATTGGTAGGCCTTTTGTTAGTTTAGTAATGTAATTTTTCACTATTGTAGTTGAAAGAGATTAAACAAACCCTATTAAAATTCCAAACCAAAGTCCTCTGATGGTATAAACATTAGTAGTGATCAAAAGCGTTTCATATGTTAAAGAAATTTGTATGATATTTTAGCCTTTTTTTTTTTTAGTGCATTCAATACATTTTCTGTTTTTATTTAAAGTAAAATACTTTAATACTATAATGTAAAATGTATAAAAATATACAAAAACTTTGAAAGGAACACATATAAAATTTAAATACAGAAGTATTATCTTATAACTTAAAATTTTATACTTTTTTTATTTAACTAAGAGAGCCTGATTAAACTTGAATAAAATATATTTCTTGGAATAATTGATAAACCTTAACTGAAAATATTTCCTTGTATGCTTAGTTTCTTTTTACAATGTATGCACAGAATAATATAATTATTAGAGAATTGTAACCAGATGGTGAATAATGACTAAAAATTTTTGAAATAATATGAATTTTAAATCCAAAGGAATTTTTTCTTAATAAAAAAATTCTTTTTAATTTAAAATTACTATCTTTATATCAGTATTCATTGCCAGTTGTTAATTTCTAATTTGATTGATTTTTTTATGCGCAACCTACTATAACTAAAAAAGTCAAAAATACTTTTAAAATTAAGCCCAAAACTTCTAAAAATCAAATACAACTAATTTTGCAAATGCTTCATTTATTATCTACAACTGTCTAATCAGAAAGTTAAAATCTCGGTAGAAAAATAAGAATCTAGCAATAAAAATTGTAATGATTTGATCATATATCTTGAGCCTACATATGTAAGTACCAAAATGTATTAATAAATTACTGTTGAGTTGATGGTAAAAAAAATTTTCTTTAAATGTTTTTTGAATTAAACATATTTTTGATGAATTTCTAGGATTAAATGAAAACAGAAAAGCTTTATTAAAATATACACTGCCCACTACTGTAAATAATAATGGTCAGAAAAAAATTTCAGAGTTCACTTTTTAGACGTTTTTGGAAAAAATGATAAGTTTGTGATTGTTGACTCATATGGCATTAGGTCAATAAATTAAAGCACGTAAATCATATACTGACTGCACAGAGAAATAAAATTTCCTTTTACGAACCTTGAAATGAATATGAGGAAGATCAAAATGTATCACAGAATTATTGATGTGAAGAATAGAAATTTTTGGTTTAAATTTTGTGATAGTAAAACACTTTTTTTAAAACTAGGATTTATTTTTTGATGGAGATAAATTAGTTGCATTAATTTTTTTAAATTTTCCAATATACTATTGATAGGAGCAAATTTAAATGTGAATGATAGTAATTTTGCCTTTAATAATGGGAAATAATTCATTTGAAAGAAGTTGTTAGTAACGGTCCGGTCATTCTGATCATATACATTTAAAATCAATCATTTCAGCATGAATTCAATCATGGGGCATAATTTATTTAATTTTATAAATGTACATGTGACAAAAATCTGCAGAGGATAAATAGATAAGCTTATTATTTTACTGTCATTTTTAAGACAAGGAGACATTCAACAGTGACAGTTTGAATTGAATTCTGAACAAGTGTTAAACCTGCTTCCCAATAAAGCTCTTACAACTTGTAGCAATAATAAATATGAAGATTTTTGAAGATCGATTCTTTTCTTCACAACGGTAGACTTCCAGTTTCCTTATGGCTGCTAGCAAAAAAAAAATAGGGTCATGCAGTTATACAATAGACTGCAACTGTTTCTCCGTCATGGAGGAAAGATCGGTCTTCTATGATTTAATTTTAAAAAATATCTTTTTGTGTATAATTTTTGATTTCATACCTGCAAGTGCTAAGCCTCTAGAAAAAATATATTCTAAACATCTGCAAAAAAGGAATATTTTAATAAATGTTGGTGTAATTTTCATATCATTTAATTTATAAAGTCAAATTTTAAACTGAATTCACGATAATGTTAGCTAGCTTTTCCTGTTTATTGGTTGCAACTTAATACTTGAAAAAAGCTTAAATATTGTGCACTTTTTTCAATATATCTAATTGGCTTTCTTACACGACTTTGCGTAATTTAATCTTCCGATTACACTTTAAATTTGTGGAAATCAATGTCCTTCATAATTGCACATGAGAAAAAAGCTGCAAATTTGGCGACAATCTTTTAAAAAATTTGCTGAAGTAGTTTTTATATATGTGCTCGAAAAATAGCAACACTTGTCAAATTTTATCTTACATTTAAAGTTTGTTATTTATGATTTCATCCTTTATGTATAACACCCACATATGTGTTGAGTGAAATAATTTATGAATATAAACTTTTTATATACATCAGATGCTTTAAATGCTGAAAAAATATAAACTATTTGCGTACCGTTAATTTAATCTTTGTCTTAATTACATTGATCTAATATTTAAAGATTAATTTTCCCAGCTCTCAATAAAATTAACAGTGAAGAAATAGGGTTTGCATAATATTGCAAGTTATTAAATAAGATAGGTTATAATAGATTTAAATTTAGGCTTAGTATAGGTTATAATAGATTTAAATTTAGGCTTAGTATAGGTTAGAATAGATTTAAATTTAGGCTTAGTATAGTTTAGAATAGATTTTAGGTTTATTATTAGGATAGCGTAGGTTAATAGTTAGTATCATAATTTAGCTGTATTAGGATAATGCAAACCCTATTTCTTCTAAATGTTAATTTATTCACAAATTTAATTTCATAATAAACTTTGTTATTTTATATGTGTGTGAAACGATATTTCGAAATATTGCAGATCACGCACCATTTTAAATACAGGTTTAGATTTTTTTTCTATGCTAACAAACATTTCTAAGAAAATTCATTATAAAATGTTAAATAAAAAGACTTATTTCAAAAATAAAAGTTTATACATAAAATTTATGTTTGAAATGATTATAAAAGAAACATTTTAAGTTCGTTTGGTACTAGATCTTAAATTTTGTAAAGCTTTCCGAGCTAAATTAAAACTTATTTCATTGTAAAGGTACGTTTAATTAGGAAATTATGTACTGGAAAGAGCTTAAATTGTCATAAAAATGTAATACGTATTACATAAAACATTAAAAAATTATATGGTAAAATTAGAGAAAAAGTAAATTTGAAAATAACTTTGTCTTGTCAATTTTTTTAAAATTGATGCATTACATAATGAGGTTTGGGTTAGTGTTAATAAAAGGAAAATGAAGTAAATTCACATTAATCAGAAATGGTTTTCTCTGGTATTTAAAAATACTTTAGGGTGGCATCTTAAGCAGACTAAGCTTATCATTCATATCCATCCAATATCTTAAATAAATGGAAACAAATGTTTTATTGGAACAAATAATTGCCTTTCCATCTTTGCTTTTAATATTTTTTTATTTTCAGAAAATGTTTTAATTGCCAACCTATTAAAGAATTATTATATCTTGATTGTGCCTAAGGTTATTAATGTATTTTTAATACACTCCTGTGTCTCATAATTTTGAAACTTGCACCCAACATCCACACATTTTGAAAATCTTACAGCTATCTGCTTGAAGCTACTCTTAGTTACTAAGCTATAAAATCGCAACACAAGTAAAATTTCTACTGAGAGACAAGAAGAGAGAGAGAGAGGAAAAAAACTGAAATGACGTAAAACAAGAAAAATAATTAAAATGTCCTGTTTAGAAATGTAACCAAATATTCATAAAACGAACAATTTTATAGGAAAGGAAAATCTGCTGAAACTCAATTTTTTGTTTTCCCCAGAAACACTAATGAATGAAGAAGTTTCAGTTGTGTAAACTATAAATTTTCATATGAGAATCATTCAATAGATAAATTTTCTTTTTTACTGCACAAATTAAATATTTAAAAAAAAATAAAAAATAAAAGTGATCTGAACTAAGTATCAATGTACTAGCTATGGATGCATAGAACGATGTAATTTGTTTCGTGAAGTATTTTATAGTTTAGACTGAACATATAACATTATGTCATGTTACACTTAAATGCTTTACAAAAAAAGGAATTCTTTAAATAAATAGTACTATATTCATCCATTTTGGCCTAAAATTGCTCGAGCAGCATCAAATGAATTGAAAATGGAAAAATTAAAAAATCTACGCAGGATTTTTTTAATTATGTAAATTAATAAATATTTTAGGATTCAAATAACCTTTGGTAATGATACTGATATAAAATGCATTTATCTGATATTAATTAAAGTTTAAGCATATGTTTCTGAAGAATTAGGATGTTTTATATTTAAATGTTTTATTCAGTTTAATGGTCTTTGAATCTTGATAATGGACAGACAATCATCTATTGTTGGTTTTCATGAAGACAAATGGTAAAAGTTTTTAAAGTGCTTAACTATAGTAAATAATTTACATTTTTTTAAAAATTTCTATTCATTCTTAAATTTTTTAAGTATTCATTAACTACTAAATAAAGTTGAAAATGTAGCTAAATAAGATGAATTTTATTATATTTGGCGATGAGGATGAATTTGTATTTGATCACTACTAATGGTGGCAAAAAATATAAGAAAATAGTTTTTTTCTGAAAGAATTTGAAAATTTTATCTTATGTTTAAAAATGTAATATTTAGTCGTGACATTTTAAAATAGTCAATACTTATAGTATTTACCATGAAAGTGTTCCAAACAAAATTTTTATGATTTTGTAATTTTCTTTGTAAGTATACAAATCTATACAACAAATAATCTTGTTTATTTTTTAAAGGATTCAGTATTTCTATGGATGTTATAAGATTTTTAGTTAGATTATTTTATTTTAAATATTTTTGGTTGAAATATATTAGACTGATTTAAAATGTGTTGTCTTAAATTCAACAAGATTCATTACTTTATTATTTGAAACTAAATATTTGCTGTTTTGTTATATATCAAATGTTTTGTACCTAACCTGTTATAGATGCTTTTAATTTAAAATTTTTAAATGTGCCATTATTTGCATTTAAAAGAACTTTGAAAATTTTACTTTATTGTAAAAATTAACAATATTGAATTGAAACCATAAATTTGTATAAAATTATATTGTAAAATTTAATTGCATATCATGGTTGCTTTTTAAAACTATATCAAGATTTTAATAAAAAAAATCAGCTATAGCTAAATAATTAAATGAAAATTTATTTAAAATTTTTTCAACATGCTAAATGCATGGGCATATAGTTTTCCCACTTTTTTTATTTATTTTAAAATTTACGTATAAGATAATCTTATGAGAAGAATATCTATTTTTTAGCAGTTTTCAATAAAAATTTAATTTTTTGGAAGAACAATAATTTTATAAAGATTTTATGATTTTGTTCTAATTATAATAGTTTTTAAAGGATTTGTTAATAAATAGAAGTATGGCTTTGGAAATCTTTACTTTTTATACTAACACTCTGTTTCTATCTTTCCTATTTCTTCTGTTTCCACTTCAAAGCTATATTTCATTATTTATAGGCCAAAAAATTTTTTTTATCAATATTTTATAATGGTAATTAATAATGTAACACAATAAGCAACATAAAATGCCATTACAGGAGTTAGGCAATTAGTGATACTGTTTGTTAATAGAGTGGTATAAAGTCAATATCAAACTTAAAATGGTTCTATTTTCGATATAAAATTAATTTCAATGGAACATTGCTCTCTAAGTTTCAAATTAAATAAAAAAATATTTTTAATAAAAACTATTAAATTAAAAGCTTTTTTTTATTATTTACTATAACATCATTGGAATGAATTATTTTTAATATTGTATTATTTTGATATTGTATTGTATATATCATTGTATTATTTTCTTGTCTTTGTTATATAATTTATTTTGTTTTATCATTATTTA
Source organism: Latrodectus elegans (assembly GCA_030067965.1). Taxonomy (NCBI): domain Eukaryota; kingdom Metazoa; phylum Arthropoda; class Arachnida; order Araneae; family Theridiidae; genus Latrodectus; species Latrodectus elegans. The sequence goes on from CM057816.1 coordinate 12,076,606, forward strand.
AAAATGCATTGTATGAAAAATTGTGTCGTTGTTACCATCACATTGAAAAATTATTCCATATATATGAAATTTGCGTGTAGAATATATTTTTAGTAAAAATTATTATTGCTAAGTTACAAATTACTTTAAAGATTGTATTTTTAATGAAAATTATTATAAAGCTAATTTTTATTGTTTACTAAAACTTCCATGGAATGTTGGATTATTTTAATAATATATGATTGTATATTTAATTGTATTATATTCTTGTATTTTTGTCTTATAATTTTTTTAAATTTAAAAATGCTGTGATTGGTTTCCCCTGTTGTTTCCAAGATCGCTCATTGATAACAAAAGATCCGATTTTTAAGATATATTTATTTACATTAACACACATAACACTAATTTATAGACAAAGACATAACTTTAGTTGATTAATTTTACATTCGAAATTTTCATCGCCTGGAAGCGGTACTTCCGCTACCACTCGTCGTGGCATACCCGTACTGTCTCTCTCTTTTCGACAAGCTTCCCTATTTCTCAAGTGTCTTACCACTTAACGAACTCGAGGGCTCCCGTCCGCTAAGTGTTTGATCTTCACACCTTCCCTCCAGTTTTCATTGCTGGACCTTGTCCCGCAAATGGAAACTACGAAGAATTCTAGAAAGTTCCTTTTACCTTTTATCACCATTCCATCAAGAGCCAAATAATACCAACATTTTAAATTTAACTTAGTGCTTAACCTAGGTGCTGACATGCTTCAGCTTACACTTTTGTTTCATATTCTCTTTAAAGGAAAATATCCTATACTACTGCTATATTCATTATATTTATTACAACACAATATTATAAAGTAAGAAAATAAGAATCAATATCAACACAAAAATCAATTATGTGCAAATATTATTCTCACACAAACCTTATGAAAATTAACGACCCATAACAAATAGAAATAACTACATTATATTATATAAAGTTAAATATGAATATTATGATATATCAGAAATTATTTCTTTTCTTTTTTTTTTTTTTTTTTTTTTTTTTTTTAATATTTCTTACCAGATTCATTATAAAGAAAAATAATTAATCATCCTCATAAACCCTTGATAAGGCATCTGCGATAACATTATTACTACCGGGCCTATGAGCTATTTTGACCTGATAGCGAGAAAGAGCCAATGACCATCTCTGTAATCTGGCATTCTTCGGAATGCTTTCCGTAAGATATTTCAGAGGATTGTGATCTGTGAACAAATTTATGGAAGTTCCGTAAGTCCATGCTTCAAACTTACCAAGTGCCCATATCACAGCATACGCTTCTCTCTCGATGGTACTCCATTTGGTCTGCGCTGGAGTTAATTTCTGACTGGCGAAGGTTATAGGCTTAGGATTTCCATCTGTATCTCTCTGCATTAAGCATGCTCCAATGCCAGTAACCGAAGCATCTGTGTGCAGTTCAAATTGTTTATTTAAATCAGGGGTTGACAATGAAGTGACAGTACACAAACTATCTTTCAATGAGATGAAGGCCTTTTCTGTCTCTTCAGACCAAGGAATATCATTTGGGATAGATTTTCTGGTCAGGTCTGTTAATGGCTTAGCAATATTCGCATAATGAGGTACATATTCCCTATAATAGTTAAACAGTCCTAAAATCGATCTTAAGGCTTTCTTCGTTCTTGGCGATTTTAAGTTTTGATAGCTGTAATTTTATCCGGATCGGGCCCATGCTCTCCTGATCCAACTACATGACCTAAGTATTTTACCTTCGATCGAGCAAAGGTACATTTCTCTAAATTTGCGGTAAAATTACACTGTTTTAATGTTTCCAAAACTGTTCTTAGATGGTTCAAATGTTCTTCCCAACTAGATGAATAAACTATGATATCATCCAGGAAACTTTCAACAAAATCATTATGAGGCCTTAGAATCTGATTCATAATTTGCTGAAAAGTAGCTGGAGCACCTGCAAGTCCAAATGGCATTACTTTCCACTGATACTGTCCTTTAGGTGAAACGAAACTTGTTAGTTCTCGACTATCTTGATCCAATGGAATTTCCCAATAACCTTTAAGGATATCTAGAGTTGATAGATAATTTGCCGCACCAGCTTTGAATCGTAATTCTTCTGAATTTTGCATTGGAAATGGAGCTATTTTAGACTCAGAATTCAGTCCCCGATAATCGACACATAGTCGAATCGTTCCATCTTTCTTTGCGACACATACAAGAGGATAAACAATCTCTGCGGAAGATGGTTCTATCAAATCCTTGTTTAATAGTTCTTTTATTTGATTTTCCACCTGAGGTTTTAGTGATTCTGGTATGCGGTATATGTGAGGCTGTTTCCTTTCGATTCCAGGTTTTAATGTTATTTTATGAGGTGGTACCTTAGCTCGTTTCAATTCACCATTGAATACGACTTTGTAGTCCTTAAGAATTGTTAAAAGCTGAGTCTTTTGCTTCGGAGATAGATTTGAAAATTCGGTCTTTTCTTCTAGCTGTTTCCAACTGTCCTTTATTTCTCCAAGGCCTCCTAAAGGTACAGGTTGAACTTCTCCAAAATCTTCATCAGCTTCATATATTATGCCCACCATATTCATCGGTTGGATATATTTCCTTAGCTTATTTTGATGCAAATGACGGATGCTTCCATCCGGTAGCTTAACTGCATAAGAATGTGGTGATTTTTGCTCTACAATTTCCCTGGACCTTTCCACCTAGAACAAAGTTTGTTTGTAGAGTCTGGAATCAGCACAATAACTTCATCTCCAATAGATAATTCTTTTCTTTGGATCTTAAATTATGATAATGTACATATTTCTCCTGTTGATTTTTAGTATGTTCATCGGCGTATTCCACAGCTTCCTGTAACCTATTTCTAACCTTCTGAAGATAATCAGTGATTGATTCACCAATACCTTGAGGTAAAACAACTTCATCTTCCCATGTAGATTTTAAAATAGCTAAAGGTCCAACTGGGGGGCGTCCATGAACGAGTAGGTAGGGTGAGACCCCAGTAGTAGCGTTTGGCACTTCACGATATGCCCACAAGAGAAAAGGCAACTGTTTGTCCCATCCTCTACCTTGCGACCTTATGGCATGATGCAACATTGATTTCATTGTGCCAATCCATCTTTCTATTAATCCGTTACTCTGTGGGTAACCTGGTGTAGAGAATTTTGGTACAGTCCCTAATCTTTTAAGAAATTCTTGCGTTAACTTTGCAGCAAAATTTGTTCCATTGTCCATAGCAATGATTCGAGGAATGCCAGTCCTCATAAAAATTTCCATAAAGGCATCGCATGTCGCTTTTGCCGTCAAAGTTTTAATCGGAATTGCCTCTGGCCACCGACTGTGCTGATCCATAACACACAACACATACTGATGTCCCCTTGAAGATTTAGGTTCAATAGGCCCTAAAATGTCAGCATTGACTACTTGGAAGGGAAGTTCTGGTCTACCAACAGCTTCTATAGGTCCTCTGTCTTTCAGTTTGGTTTTCCTCCGCAATTGACAATCGTGGCAAGATTCACACCAGCGTTTTACATCCCTTGGCAGACCTTCCCACCAAAAAGACATTGTAACTCTTTCCTTTGTTTTCCTAGAAGCAAGATGTCCTCCTGTTGGTATTTCGTGAGCCAATTTTAAAATTTCTTTTCTCCTGCACTCAGGAACTACAAGCTGTACATACTTCTGTCCTGCCACATTGCCTGTGTGGTACAATAAATCTGATTCCAACCAGTAATTATTCTTACGCTGTCTGGCATCTTCAAAACACCGATTTAATGTAGCACAGGACAACTGTTCTTTTCTAAATATCTTTGCTTGCGAAATTGGAGTACTATTTTCTTCATCCTTAATAGCGGTTATTTCTTTATTTGCCAAGTTACTTTCCACTGGAGTAGTTGAAACCTCTACTTCAGAATTTTCTAAATCAAATGTTCCTTGATTTGCTTCTATTGCCTGGTGAGCTTCTATTTTCCTTCCCTCCACATTGAAAGTACTCAAACTATTCCTTTCCCGTGGATATTTTTTATTTCCTCTCCAAGATATTTTCTTCTTTGTTCTTCCAACAAACTAAAAACTCTAGGAGTGATCAAAGCTTGCTCATGCAATCCTTCCACAACCGCAGCATGCACCATGATATACGGCCTGATATCATCATCTGCTGACCAAAGACTTAGTGGAATAGAAACAAGCTTTCCTTCAACCGGAGATCCAATTGCAGGCCTCAAGTAAATTTTCCCACTTGACTGCAACATTTCTTCTGGTACCACTGACTTCCGCAGTACTGTAATTTCCGCACCACTATCAATGATTCCTTGAAACTTATTATCTCCTATATTTAAATCAACTCGCAAAAGCTCACCATCCTTCTCACTGATTGGAATTTCCCAATCGAAACTTGCATTACCCATTTTAATGCAAAGTTCATTTAACCCTTTTGCTTACCTCAGTTTCACTTATATTAGAAACTTGAGTTACCGTATTCATTTGCGGGCAGAATTTCTTCAAATGTCCCTCTTCCTGACATTTGTAACACTTCAATACCTTTCTATCTGGAGCGCAACTTGCGGTATTATTTCCTAAACGATTCTGTGGTCGTGGATTTGGGTTCTTTTGATAATTATAATATTCTTTCTTTTCCACAAAGTTTTTATTTCTAAGTTCACCTGGAAAATGTTTCCTTACAGTTTCGTTCTGTTTTGTTCCATGTGGGCCGGGAATAAATTTAGTATAATTGTGGGAATTATTTGCAAAACTTTTTGGCATCGAAACTAGGAAATTATCAATTTCCCTTACCAATTCAGGGACTGGAAGCCAATTTTCAGTCTCTTTCAGAAATATTTGAGATCTTACATGAGTAGGCAAACTCTCTTTTATTTTGTCAGCTACAATAAGCTCTTTAAGTTTAACAAATGTTTCTACATCTCTTGATTTTAAATACAGTTCTAATGCAGCTTCCACTCTGGACGCATACTGAGCATAACTTTCATTGTGTAATTTATAACAAGAATCAAAATTCTTTTTGTGTTGTAACGGAGTTATTCTATATTCCCTTAAAATGAAATTTTTGATTTTGTCATACTGATCTAAATCTTCTTCCGACAACATAGCATTAATACCTTTAGCACGACCCTTTAAACACTGTAAAATAATTTTCCCTTCGTACTGTTCGGGTACTTCATAAAGCTTGAACATCCTTTCTGCATGATGGAAAAAGAAAGGCCATTCTTCTGCTTGTTCTGGGAGATCTAAAATTACCCCTTTCATTATATTTAAATAACCTAGAAATGTGTTTCCTAATTTATCTCGCCCATATTCTACCGTGCTTAATGAGTTGCCCTCATATTCCCTTTCTTTTATTTCTAATTCACGCATTTTAATTTCATGCTCACGTTCTCTTTGTTCTGCTTTGGCTTTTTCTCTTTCTATCCGATCGGAAATTATTGTATTTATCAATTCTCGAACAAATGATTCTTCAAAATTTTTAGATTTTGTAATCAAATTTTTAAATCTATAACTTTCGCGTCCGGAGGAATCTGTTCTCCTAACTCACTAGCCAATATTAACAGATCCTCCTTTCGAGCTTTACCCAAGAATGCAAAGGCCATTTTAACAACTAATGTTATCGCAAATTACCAAACTTAAGTATCAACTATTCAAAGCAAAACATTTAAATCACACAAATCACCTTTCATTTGTTTAATCTATAAAATACTTTCGTTTACTTAATGTACCAAAAAATTTAAGAAATTTATTCTAATAATAAATTTTAAATTTTATAGTTTCAATTTTCATTTCAACACACTGTAATATACTTAATACACACGATAATATACTATAATATGTATAAAACTTCAATTACATAATACCCATTAATGAATGAAAACAATCAAAACAAGCTAAAAAAATATACATATACGAATCCCATACTCCCAGTTTAGGTATTTCAATTTAAATAAATCTTTATCACAGAAGATCATTGAACATATAACCACTTAAATCAATAAAATGCTAAAATAATTTTTAGTAACATGCATTTATATCTTTATCATTATTAATATATGTAATTTTACCTTAAAATAATATGAATCAGAGTTACTGAAACAACCAAAAACTATTATTCATTGCAAGCACAATTACTCTCAAAATATAAAATAATTCAAAATTTCCTCTCATAAATGCTTCCCAATCTTGGTTTTGATACAAAATTTAAAATCTAAACTTAGTTACTTTACATAAATACTAAATACAATCATAGTAAATAATAAATATACCTAATAACATTGAATAATTCTGTGAAAATGCAATTTTTAATAATGCAAAACAATACTCAGTAAAAAGCATTTAAACTTTCTTGAAATAGTTTCTTATTCCATAAACTTTTATCATTTACATAATGAACAACAAAATGATAATGAAAATTCAAAGCAAAAACATTTATATCCTACTATATCACATTAACACATTACACCAAACATACGTTTCAACAATTTACTATTCAATAATACAGTATCTTTTAAATTAATGCACATAACTCAAGAAATTGACAATTAGCAACAACATTATTATTCGACATAAATTTGTTTTAATAAACAGATTATTCCAAAAATATTATTTCTAATAAATCAAAATAATATATATATACATATATATATTTATATTTTTAGTAATATCACCAGTTAGAAAACTTTTCTGAATATTAATGAACAAATGTCAATAACCAATATTATTTCGAACCAATATCGAACTTTTAAACATTTTCTCAATTAAATTAAACATTATACATATTTGTTTTTATCTTGATATTTTGAATATTTAAACATTTTTTTCATTTATTACATTTACTTCTTAAACAAAACCCTACAAAGAAATTTACGAAAATTCTAAAACAAAATTTCCTTTAAATCATACATAATTAAAACATATATTGGCTCTTAATGGAAGGAGAAGCAATCAAAATATACAGACTCACGATTTTGTAGGTATTTTTCCATCATTAGGATCTCATCATTTTGTATTAATCCGGAATACATCCTGTCGACTGCGCCAATGTGATTGGTTTCCCCTGTTGTTTCCAAGATCGCTCATTGATAACAAAAGATCCGATTTTTAAGATATATTTATTTACATTAACACACATAACACTAATTTATAGACAAAGACATAACTTTAGTTGATTAATTTTACATTCGAAATTTTCATCGCCTGGAAGCGGTACTTCCGCTACCACTCGTCGTGGCATACCCGTACTGTCTCTCTCTTTTTCGACAAGCTTCCCCTATTTCTCAAGTGTCTTACCACTTAACGAACTCGAGGGCTCCCGTCCGCTAAGTGTTTGATCTTCACAAATGCATTGTATAGAAAATGTGCAATCTGTATAAATTTATTGTTTCTTTATTTATCATTTTAAACTTTTTCATGTCACTTAATTTTTTACGATAGATTTATGCTTTCAATGCTTCACATTGATTCTGAAAAAAGCAAATTTAAAATGCATCATGTTAAACTATGACCGTAGATTTTATTTCGTTTATATTTTCGCTTTAAAAGATAAGTCACAAATTAATTTAGTTAGATATTATATTGTGTTTAAATGAAAACTTTAAAACGATGAAAGAGAACTCTAAAACTAACAGGCGTAATATTTAAATTCATGCATAATATTTCAATGTTGAGGTTATTCATGTTCCTATTCACATAAGGTTTTTGCAATTATCATTTATCTCTGTCGTCACACTTCTCCCAAAATGAAATTTGCAAAAAGTTCGAGAATTGAGTATTTATTAATTTTCGTTTTAAAATAAGGATTATTTTTCCTTTACTAATTTTAATATTTTAAGTCATTGCATTCATGCTTCTAAATCACTTAAGGAAAAATAAATGGAAAATAGAATTTTAAAATAAAATGAATGCAAAACCTTGAGAAATATATATTATACTCATTTTTCAACAAATAATCAAATGCAAATAAAAATTATAAAAGCAAAATCGGATTTTATATATTTATAATCATCCAAAATTAAAAATATAATTCTACAAATGAAATTAATTCAAGAACATATGTCATATGCAGTCAATAGCTTTTGTCAGAATTATATATGATGTAAAGCGGTTATTTTAAACTTATCTGTGAATAATGTATAGAAATGTTAAAGCAATTTATTTTGTGAAGAAAAGAATATATAGAAATATACACTCACACATATAAATTTTATATATGAATATATACATATTTACAATTGTTCTTGCTTTTTATTTATTAATGTTCTCCCGATTGCAACATCTGATGCTAAATTATTTTCATTTCCGAAATTCCTGTTCTGTTCTATCAGTCCATGCGATTTTTGTGCCAAATTTTTCCTTGCGCTTATCAATAACTGAGGTTTGCAGCTATGTTCGGCAGGAAACTCCGAAAAAAGTAGAAGTTTTTTAATCGTTTTAGGTTGCAGGTAGGGTGTGGTCAGGAAGGGGCTTAAGTGTTTCATTCTGTGAAACTAAATGCCCTAAAAAGGAAATTTCAGGTACTCCGAAATTGCATTTTGAGATGTTAACTGTTGACCCACATTCACTGAATTTTTGAAGTATGATCCGTACATTGCATGAGTTTTATGTTCTTCATTTTTACTAAAAATTAATATATCATCTAATTGAGAGAAACCAAAAGCGAATTCAGTCAGCATTTTATTCATGAATCCTTGAAAAATTTAAATATGGAAACTAGGAAAGGCCAAAAGGAGTGTTCGATATGCAATGGTATAGGAAAATATGCCCATACAATATCAATTTTTGAAAAGTATTAAAACCTTTGGGCGTTGGAAAAATCCTGTATATATGGTATGGGAAACCGGTCTGACATTACGCACGCATCGAGTTGGCGATAGTCACTTACTGGACAAATGCAACCAGAAGTTTTTGTTACTAGATGCTGAGGGGAAGTCGGGGGTGATATCGACGATCTACATAGGCCGTGCTCCATCATAAAATGTAATTCTCTTTTAATGGAATCAAATAGTTTTGGATTTAAACATCTTTGTCTCCTGTGCACAAGAGGGCTGGTTGTCTCTGTGTAATGAACTGTATTGTGCTTCACAAATGTAATCTTTGGAGAAATATTTCATAAAGCGTGGAAACTGCCAACATTTTATGGTAAGGCGAGCCTCTAGAAATACACTTAACATGGTCGGTTGAGTTCGATAAAGTTCTAGTCTGTGCATGAGTTTAGTGATCTAATACGTGGCGTTTTAATTCTATTAGTAGACCAAAATTCTTTAAAAAATCATCTCCAAGTATTGGCAAAGGGACATGCAATAAGAAATTTCCAGCTAAACCTGCATCTTAATCCTAAATCGAAGTTTAAAATTTTGTTCCATAAGTGTTATTGGCCGCATATAATTCTAGACCAAATCTCGGATGATAAAATTCGCTGTTATTTACTGTCGGGCGTCGATGTGGTGCTTTATATTGCCTCCCACGTAAAGGTTTCTCTTAGTGTTGCCCTCAGCAGCAAGCTAGGAACATTTGCTGCAATTTGGGATTGGCCGGCGCCAGCCGTATAGCACACTGTTCGTTAGATCTTACTTCGGTGATTCTATTTGCCACATATTTTTTGCGAGATTTTCGAATGGTTCTGAGCTCACATAGAGAGACTATTCGGAATATCCGCTGGCAGGTGCTGAAAACAGAATCATCCGATAAAACCATATCAGCTAATTCAGGCATTTTTCGGAGCATGTGGGATTTTTTGGCGCCTCCCAACTGAAGCTCTAAGAGTAACTTCAGGATCTGTTGATCTTTAACGTCACCAGTGAGGTGGTGTGTATTGTACTTAAACCAATTAGTTAAAATTCTTGGAATAATTAGTTCTTTTATTTATGATTATTAATTTTGTGCTTCAACTGTGGTTGATTTCCACTGTAATTGCTTCATTTTAAATTCATTTGGTAAATATTGTGATTTTGTTTTCAATCATTAAACTTATAAATGCTTATTTAGCAATGAATTAAAATTTTTTTTAGAGAAATCAACACCTATTTACTAAAAAATTTTTATATATTCTTACCCATACCTGTTTCTTTCTCCCCATACATTTTTTTGCCGCTAGTCTCCTTTTTGATTCAATAATCAAGATTTCTTTTCTATTTTGTGCAGTGTTATTATTGCCTAAATTGTTAAAATTCGCTTTAAATGCTATTTCTTCACTCTGTAAATTTTATCATTTTCCTTATTCCTTGATCAACTGTAATTGAATTTAACAATAAACAATGTGTCCCTTCCACTTCAATATAAAAGAAACACTCATTTGGCCATGTTCGACCAGGAATAAATTTGAGAATTGCCCAAATAAGAGTTTAAATTTATGTTATGATCTGGGATCTGAATAATTGAGATCATTTTATCTCTCAACTTTGTTAATGCGCTCATAATTTATTTAAACCATAATGTATATCGATATTTGAATTAACTATAAAATCTGACGATCTGATATTTTAAAAATTATACAGCGATGTACACATTTCCGGAAATCTTGACACTTCAATAATATGGGACTGGGGTCCATTTTGGCTTTTAAAATTGTCACGAAGCATAGTAAAATATATACTGCATCACATTTCACTTTCTGTCTGCATTCCCATATAATTGTTTCCGGAAAAATTATTTTCTAAAAAATTTTTTCAAATATAATAGTTTTTGACAACTGCAAGTGACCTTGTTTATAGTTTTACCAATTCTTCGTTTATCTTCCAAATACGCGCAAATGAAAATGTTTTAACTTTGTAATTGATGAAAATCATTAGTTTGGTTTGGTTTGTCGCTCCACGGTCATTTTTTGCTCACGATGGCTAATTAGACCGGGACCTACAGTTTAAAGCGGATTCCGAACCACTACAAACATCCATGCCCAAGGTGGGATTCGAACCCACGAACTGAAGGGAAAATCAATAGACTGATCAAAACCAATTGTTCCAGTGTGGCAATGCAAACCCAATAAAAACGCTCACCATTACTAATCCCATGGGAAACAAAAGGCCACTAATTAGGTAGCTTGACTTGGTGGAAAAGGGCTTTAATCTGATGAATAAAGGGGTCACGCTATGGGTAGAATGGCAACGACCATGACGGGCGGCCTTGGCTTAATCAGGCTGTAGTCCCTTAGAAGAGAAGAATTGATGAAAATATTAGCTTCTTAAATTATTGGCTCAGTACGTGTTCAATACCATAAAACAAAAAATATATAAAAGTACACAATCAGTTATAAATATACATTCTATAGTTAAAGCTTCAATCTATAAACCATAATTTTAGAAATCTTCATTTTTAAAGAAAATTTAAATAATGTTATAAAAATTTTGATGATTTTGATTAAAATTTTTTTCACTTGCTGGTGAAATTAACTTTGCTTGGATCCCTTCCTTACAGAGAAAAGAAGGAATAAGACAAAGATGAAGAAAGTAAGGATGTGAATGTACATATTAAATTTCTTAATATAAATTTTTGTCAATTTCATTTCCTAAAAATCATTTAAATGTGTTAATATCTTTAGAAAGATCATAGATTCTAATAAGAAACAGCGTATGAGGAAGGTGTTATTGAGACTTTGGAAAAATAATATACGGTGTATCACTTTTGAAAAACTGAAAATATTATGTCTCTATTACTTCGCTGAAAAAAGTTTATATATATATAATTGTTTTAAAGAAGTTAAATTTTATTGAAGCTATTTGCCTTCATAATGCCATATAATGTGTGATGATTTTCTAATAAGATAATAGTACTTCAAATTACCCTTATTGTTTCAATGTGAATTGCTAGTTTGTGAACATTCGTTCAGTAAATTAAAATTATTCCTGACAGTTCAACCATGGGATAAGATCATCTAAATGATTTAGCATTTTTAAGCGTGAGAACGAAAAAAAAATGATTGACACTGATGAAGTCATTGATCAATTCGCTTCTTCAAAAGTAAGAAAAATGTAAGCAGTATAATTAAAATATCAGATTTTATTGTTGTTAAAATAAGAACATTTACTGTTATATCTGTAATATGTATATATTAACAACACCCCTTGCTTAAAAATTGTGTTTTTTCAATATGTATTTAGGATAATTTTTTTTAATTAATTATAAATTACCACACACTAATCCGATCGCTTATTCTATTGAAACATATCGAAATCAAAGTTTTAGTTTTGATTTTTTTAACTAAGTTTTTTTCTCCCTAATTTTAGTATACCTTGATGCTTTAAAATAATCTACAAATTTTAATGTGGGTACTTCATTATTTTGTTATTTGTATTACATTCATTCGTATTACGAGTTTTTCCTGCATATGCAACTGCTTATTTTGAAAAATGGGAATTTTATCCGCACCCCAGACATGTTATCACCCTCTATAGCTAAGAAAGCCAGACCACTATTGTGACGTCATCAGGCGGTGGCTGATATCAACCGCGTTCGTTTACGAACAAAATATTGCGAAAAAACTGATTTTATGTTGTTTAAAAGATCCTAGCAATAAATTTTAGACTTTTAAATTAATTCTGATATTATTTCTACGAAAAATATTAAAAAATTAACAGCATCTATACGAAAAATTTACTCAAGTATAGCTTTAATTGTGAATAACAAACTTTCTACTCCTATTAAGATCAAGTCTATGAAATTTAATGCAGAATTTTTAATTATATATATATAATACATAACTAATATAATATATACATAATATACATAACTAATAATACATTACTAATAATATATACATAACTAATAATTCTTGTGAATTTTTTTAAATCCGGGTGTTACGTTTTATTCTAAAACAAAATTATTAGCAGCATAATCTATTATGAATTAAAAATATTTCTTAAAAATCTTTTAAATGCACTACATATGATTAATTCATTAGCAAAACATATTCTATATGTATTGATAGATTTAGAGCATTTAATGGGTGATAAATATTTTGTATAATTGAAATGGAAATGACAGCAAAGTAGAAAATAATTTACTATAATCTCATACTTTTTTATATTTCTTCTAAAACAATACAGAAATTTAATTTGAAAAACAAACAGTAACAGTTTCTTTAAAAAATGGTGTAAGTTTGGCATTTTGAAATGTTAAACATACATTAACTAAGGAATAAACAAAATTTCACCCAATAATTTTCACATTAGAACACTGATACATTATTAATATATATTAGAACAAAATTAAATTCTATACATAATTATTGCGTTTTTATTTAATTTGTTTTGATGCATTGCTAACAATGGATAAAAAATAAACTATTTGAATATACTTAAACTTATTTCTATGTAAAATTATTTTAGTTCTAAAAGGAAATAAATATATTGTATACAATTTTTGATACAAATTACATTAAAATATAGTTTTTTTCTGAATTAAGAAACGTTTCAATTTTTTTTTTTAGACTGAGAATTAATCACTATAAAGTCATTGTTTTTTTTTTTTTCGTAATAATTTTTAAGAAATATATTTATACATGAATTTGACTATGAAGAGTTTTACTTCTTCAGCTGCATGTCAATTTTCAAATGTTTCAAAAGGTAGGTAAATTTTAAATTTATTCAGAATCTTAATTACTGAAAATGCATGTGCTCTATGATTAGAACAAAAGACAACCAGTATAAACCTTTTAGAAAGAAATCTGCTCTTTTACAAAACACAAAACATCTCTCTGCATTTATTTACAGTATTTTCTGACAAACAAAAAAATAATCCTCGTAATTTTCATTTAATTGAATTGGCTTTTTTTTTTTTTTTTTTTTTAAATATTCTAAATCATTTTTTTTTTTATTTTGAACAATTGCTTCATACAGTTGAGTATTTTCACATTTTGGTGATTAATTTAGGGATCCTCTTCATGACATCTTTATTTGTTAAATATTTTAGGCATATAATAAAGATACAAGGTACAGCATTAGAATGTAATTTTTGGATATTGTAGGATCACGATTATTTTATTACCATTATCTCTCATGGAAAGCTTCACTAATTCTTAAAATATCACTTGGTTTGAAATGCAGTTTTCACACCTAAAAGTAAAATTTAAATTAAGAAAGCTGATATACATGCAACAAAATAATATCAGTTTTTCTTTATTAACAACAGAATTTTTATTTGATATAATTTTTAAGATGAAGTCTGAAATTGATTTCGAAATAGCTTAAGAATTAATCTATGATAACAGTTTTTTTTTTATCTCAAATATTTTCTTATTAATAAATCGAAAAATAAATAATTATTTTATTTTTCTATGAAAACTTAAATTTGAAGTATATGATTTTACGCGTAACAAATTAAAAAAAGATTCCATAGGAATTTAATTTGAAATTTTTATTACCATTAATGTTATTATAAAGTTCAAAAATAAAATAAGATAAAACCATGCAAATGAAACAATAAATAAAATTAATTTATTTACCCTAGAATGTTTGGTTACTTCCATGTTTTCTCTCGGAAGTGCGAGCATCCATTAGCCTTTTAAATCATCTTCATGTGGGAGTCGAAAGCAAAAACCTTTAGGTCCAGAATCATCATTGCCTTTACGGGCAGTTATGCAACATTTAAAGTGCATATCTTTGATTAATACACAAAATGAAAATATTATAAAATATTTTGTAAAACATCTCTGAAACCGCTAAAGTGTAAACGATATAGCATCACCTCCGAACGCGACGTCACAGTCATTTGGTCACGCGGTAGTCAGGCTTTCTGCTATCTGAAGGTCTGCACATGCTCGCTACGCCACAGATGTGTACACTACGAGATTTGGCTAGATTACAAAATGTTAACAAAACGGGTATCTATTCGGGAATAAAACTTTTTCTTAAGGATGTTTTCAAAGTAACTTAATAAAAAATAAACATTGGAAACCATAAATTTGGGTGGTAATACTTTATTTATTTAACTTTATATTCACTCCCCATTTTCCAAATGTTCTGAAATACGCCAAGCAATTTTAATTTCATAAATTAATTTCAAGAAACATTGCTACCTCTTTAAATTATTCAATAATCCACTCCTTGAAGACTTAGTAAGGCAGAAAGAATAGCAGCAAATTCAGAGAAACTGTTAGCGATTATATAAAAATTTAACTATAAAATATAGTTATATGGTGTAACTATAAAGTGGTTATGTTAGTATATAATAATTTCAAAACTTCGTGTGTGTGTTTTATACTTACAATTTACAAAAAGTTATCCTTGTTAGATAACATTAGTTTTCTGAGAAATAAATCTGATTACAAAAGTTAAATAAATAAAAGAAAGCACTTGCATTTTTGCTTATATTTTTGAAAGTTGAAATTATATATCTTGAAAGTTCGGCCAACGTTTGTGTTTCTGAAAATATTAATTGTGTTAATGAATCGTGTAAAATTTATCAAAAGTTTGAATTCAAATATGGAATTATATATATATATATATAAATTCATTATTAATTAAAATTAAATAATTTTTAAATGCTTGGGCAATAGAACTCTAATTATCTGAAATAATTGGAACCGGACACCAATCGGATAATCAAAATTCGGCATTTTGTCGAAAAAAGGTTCTATTTTAAATAATTATTGTATGTTGAAAAATAGGAGAAAAAATACATGTTTTTAAAGGAGAAAAAAAGAACTTTTATCAATTAAATAAAAAGCAAACTGTTCGTCCATATTCTCAGAGTCCTTCTCCATTGGGTGGAGCCCATGAAAAGTGTTGGAGGTAGCTACGGGGGTTGTATTGGCACTCTTAATCGTAGCTTTCGCTGTTTTTCTAGAGAAAATAAAAGCATCATCACCTTTCATAATTCTTTTTTCTTTAATAGTTTTATTTGATTTTTTTTTCTTTCCTACGGCAACATAAGCCGTGTTTATATCATTATTCTCAAGTAACAATTCCTTATCAGAATGGGCGATAGTGGGGGGGGGCTATATCAGAATCGAGACTATAGTTACTTGCACATGTTGTCTTTATAGTTTCTCTGAAGGCGATATTTTTTTCATGGGCTTCTCGGAAGGCGATTTGCTCATCAATTTCTTCTAAAACTGATTGTGGAAAGTTCTTTGTGGAATCAGCAGTTAGCTGTCCCCTGAGCTCTTTCATAAAATCCAGAGCACTCAAACTCTGCATATAGTCCAAGCTTTCCGGTTTGGATCTCCATCAGTAGCGTTCTTATTCATAATAAGTCCAGTCGTCAATTTAGAGTGCAGGTCGGGAATTAAGAACAATTAGGAGCAATGAAAATTGCTTTTTTTGTTCGAACTGAAGTAGTCTTGGCTCGCGTCAGTCGAAGGAGTCAGTGTGATGAGTCAGCTTGGTCAGAGCTCAGTGAAAGTAAGTCCGTTCAGAACGGCTGCTTGAGCCGGGAAAGAAGTCAGGAAGAAAAATGAGTGCTGTAAATGAAAGTCATTCCTTGCAGAACATCTCGGTCGAAGTAAGCTGTTTTACTACCTTCATACTTTTTTAGGCAGCCAAGTCACGCATACGCCTGATAATGAAAATTTGCTTGTGGCTACACTCGGAATGATGCTCTTACCACTTCAAAGTAATTCCAAATGCTTCTCTAGCTGATGGTTTCGTATCTGTTTCAACTTGAATACATTAAAGTCATATTCGTTGATTGCTTTCAATAAGCTAACATTTCCAATTTGAAATCTATTGTTTGACCTACAGTCCACTCTTTTATATCTCCAGCACTAACTTATAAACACCCAAGAATTTTCAAAAGAATATTTCTGTATTTTTCAAATGACACGTCATTTATATCTTTTCCATTCTTTTATCTTTCTTTTTCTTCAGCTTTTTTCATTTTCTCATTTTCCTTCTCTTTTCAGTCTAATTTATTTTTCTGAAATTCTGAAAGCAATTCGGATTATCAGCGATTTGAATAGAAGGAGTTTGTATAATTGGAGCTACTGTTCATGAATTTCATAACTTAATCCAATTAAAATACTCTAATAGAAATATATAGAAAATAACGAATATTAGACATCTAAATAACTAATTTTTTCTTAATGCAAAAATTACCAGTATGTTAGTCATCAGAACAATGACTTGTCATTAATGAGATTTTTTCAAACATTTTGGGCCATATTTAGGTACAGAAAATGAGAAAATAGTAAAAATTCCAAGCATCCCCACCGGTATCTGGGCATCCCGATGGCAAAAAGTCTAAATCTACATCCTTTTGTTTAATACCTGCAACCTATATTCTGAAGAGTGATGCCCTATCTTTAGATTAAAGTGAGATAAGTAATTGGTTTGTGCTCTATAATACCTTTTCGATCACGAGGTTAGCCCAGCAAAGACCTAGAGAATAAAATAATCCTTCAAAGGAGCTTAGATTAGATCGTCGAACAACTTTGTCATCAACTCCATCTTAGTTACTCACATCCATCGACGCCTCATGATAATTCCCGCCATTTAAAAATACTGGAAGCACAATGTCCACATTCGAATACCAGTTGTGTTGAAACAAAAGTAAGAAATATGAGTACAAGCAAATGAAAATGGAGTTTTGATTACACGATAATTTAAATAAATCAAGGTATCTTTTGTACATAGTTTTTCCTGATGATTTTAATTTTCGGTTATATAAGTACCTTCTTATTTAAAAATTTATATTACTTATTTACAATGTTATTTTACTTATAGGGTTATAGTTATTTTACCTATTACTTACATGATAATTTAAATAAATGAAGTTATCTTTTGTACATCTTATCCTGAAGATTTTAATTTTTAGCTATATATAAATACATCCTTATTTAAAATGTCATCTTCATACAGGATTTGGTTAATCACAACCAATATTTGTTAAATGTTGTTTTCATTGATTAAATTCTTTTGAATAAAATTGATGGTCCTTCTAAACTATTTTTGTTTATAATCAAAAATATTTTGATTTATTATTGTTGTTTTTATGTGTAGAACTCTAATTGCAGGAGTGAATAATTTTTGGGACTTAATTGGTTTTTCAAGAACATGCAAATATATTATTTTACACTTTAATTTGGATACTTTTTATTTTTAACTTTAATCTTATAGACATCGATTATTTACAGTAGCTAATTTAAAAAGATAAGTTTGCTGCTGATGGGAGAGAATCATTCATTCATTCAAAAATATTTTAAAAAGCAAATGGTTTATATTTATACATTTCCTTAAAAGCATAAACTTTGTTTGGATAAAGAAGAGGAATAACATCTGCTCAAACAGATGATTTATTGTTGTGGTCTTGTGTCAACTAGGCTGGGATTATGGGGTGCGCTGCTCCACTATTCCAGCTGAACCATGTTTTGATGTGGAGTCCGACTTCTACTGTACACACATGCCGTGGATACCCGTTTATAGGGTAAGAAACCACATTCACAACACATTCATTCAAGGAAAGGACAAAGACAGGATAGACAGAGAGAGAGAAAATGCATCCACGCCCGAACCTGCATTCGAACCCAAGGCCTCCGTATCCACAGTCAATTACGCTAACCACTAGACAAGCTGGGCGGAGCGACAGATAAATTTTCGCGATAAAATATGCTCAACAACATATTATGCGCAAAATCCATATTTAAATAGCAAGTTAAATCACATTTATTTTCCCAACCAGCATGTGTAGAAAATGCTTAATATATTGAATCCCGGTGTATTGTTTGAGAAATTAAACGATGAAATTTTATTTTTGCTTTCCTTGCAATTGTTTTGCATATTAAATATATTTTTATTTACCTTTTCATGAGAAAGTATTATTATCAGCCATTTATTAGTTTTGAAATTATTCATTGTGGGAAATATATATTGTGTTCAATTGCTTGTTCTGTCTTTTCAAGTGCCTATAATAAAATCACTTCAGCAAGTACACGTTTTCCTGAATTTAATATCACATATTGTTTAAAGTTAAGTTATTTAAATTTAATTGCAGTTGGAGGAACTCACTATGATTCGTAATAATTTCCATTCGTTTAAAAGAATATGATTTTGCGTTTCACATGAAATATGTAGTTATTATTTCTCTTAAGATTGTTTACTAAATTTACCCTTTTCTTTCTTTAAATCTTCTTCAATGAAGTAATCCTTTCAATTTATTTGGTTAATTAATGCACGAACATATTATGCAGGAATGCATCATTTAATTTAAAACACTGATAAAATAATATATAATTTATTAAGACGGATAATAAAATATTGCCCGAAAAATAAAATATTATTTTATTTCTATATTTTTAAAATTTTTTCTCATTTTACTGTTATAGGAAGTGTCAAACATTAAGTGTATGATAACGGGCCGTATTGTCCAGTAGTTATTAGCTTTAGGGAAAGAGTTATTTATAGCATTCGAATACAAAAAATAACCGTTGAGTGACAAACAAACTGACTATTTGTTTTTAACGCTTCGTTTTATTTATTGAACTTTACATTTATTATTGGTTTTATTCAAAAATTTAAGTCCCCGCATTGATAATTTAAGAACAAATCGAAAATTTTATTTTAATAAACACATTTATTAAAAAGTTAAAGTTAAGAATTTTTTTTATTCACGTCTGAATGGATTTAAGTCTGGCGACATATTGAAAAAGGCTAATAGACGTTTGTTGCAAACGTTGAAACAATGCATTTCCAAAAATAGTAAATAACATCATTTAAAAAAATTTATACCTTGAGAATGTGGAGAGGAATAAAGATCCAGTGCCAGACATATTTTCCTTTTCTCCGAGATAACTCATGCATGAGAATTGTAAAAGGCGAAAAAGAGTCTTCTTTCTTGAATCGGAAAAAGCTCTTGAGTGGAGAATGTGAGATTTTTCTTAAATTAATTACACCATGGAATAAATATTTTATAAGGAGTTAAAATCAGCGTCATTCATGCTTTAAATAAAATACAAACGCGATAGTCCAACTTTTAAAATGAAACATGGTTTTTACTCTAACTTTGCTAGGAATGGACATCCTGTGATATAAATTTCATTCCTGCCCGTGTACGACAATTCGGTGGATAAATCAAATAAAGATTACAAAGACAGTGGTGTGAATGGAAGAAATTTATCCTTCATTAATTTAAGGTACCCGTACATGTTGAAAACATCAATTTCGACCAAAAATGATAACTTTATTTTATTCTTTCGTTAAATAAGAAATTTAAATAGCTTTTCAAAACAGGTTTGGTTTTGTCTCAACGTTAATTAGAATCAGAGATATGAAGGATTTCGAAAGATTAGGAAACCAAAAGTGGACATTTAAAGCACCGGAAATGGGCGTTTAAAGGGCCATAATGATGTTAAAAATTAATTTAAGGAGTGTTTAATTTTCAAATATAAATTTAGTATGCTTTTAAAAGATACATAAATAAATACTTAGTAGCAGGAAATCAATCAGCAAATATGAGAATTTCTCTTATAAAGACACAATACTTTAATCTATAAATGAGATTTTCCTCAGAATTGGTTTTTGCCTATAATTAGCACGCTTCAAAATGATAATTAAAAATATTTTCATGATATCACTATGAAATTTCATGAGTTTGATCTGTATATTGTTTTTTAGAGAATGTACTAAAAGAATTTTAATCACTTAAACATTTCTCAAATTATGGCCTGTTATTCGAATAATGGCAGAGAAGATTTGTCTAAAATTTCAGTATAAATATTCAACTGGCCATAATTTTTTTATTTTTTAAAAAAAACTTAAAATTTTAGTACATGCTCTAGACAATAACATATGGATTATTTGGTATTAAATTTTTTTCTAATATGTTTAATAGTTTTCGAAGTAGCATTTTTTAAGTTTTTTTAAAAAAATGCTTAAAAATTTGTATACATATTTAAAATTTCTGAAGAATAATATTGGCATATATCAAATATTAGTAGCTCAATATTAATGTAATGATTACAATTTATTTATGCAGTGTATTTCAAAAAATTCCTCCGAACGTGTTCGGGTACCTTAAGAAGTTTTAGGTAAGAATAAAAATGGTGGGTTCTCTTAGTGGAAGAAGAGTGCTCCTTCACGTGGGTTATCCCCTGTTTGATCACAGCCATCATTAAATAATAGGAGATATATGAGGCACATCTGTATACTCGTTTGTTGGGAGGTGTGCCTGTGGCCATTTTCCTCTCTTGTGACATGTGAAACGCTGACCATGAAAAGTTCTGGAAAACAATTTACGCGGTGGTTACTGAAATGCAGGTCACAGCAGATTTAAGCTTCGTGGAGTGGTGTCAAAGAATAAAAATGAATAAAATAAAACATACATTTTTCAATAAAGAAATAAATTTATTTAATTTACGAATTCATTCCATTCTTTCAGATATAAGCAAATCATGTATTAAAATGGACATTATGAACGGGAATTAAAGAAAATTGTCTGTTGTAAAATTTGCCTCCGAATCTACTATGCAGTTCAATTCCTTCTCTCCCACGTACACTGACTTCAGAGGGCAAAGGTTATCTGAGGGATGTAATCTTTGGTGGGATATTTTTGCTACCCCTGCGTTTTCTGTAACTTTCATCTTTGAATATTTTCCTCACAATTTCTTGTGAAATGCTTTTCTCCGCAGAATTAATATTCTACTTTTAGCTCCTTTAGACTTCGATTTTGGCTCTTCGCGCCAAAAGTGAGTGCTACATATATATAGAATTTATTCTTGTATTCAGATTATCGCGGATAGAAGATTGAGGTTTTTGATAATCTCGATATATATCAGCAAATGATTTTTCCTTCGATGCAAAATAAATATCACATTTTCTCCTCATTTGTATTGATTTAAACCAGTCTTGCTCTTGCTTAGCGTTTGCGTGAATCGTGGTTTCATTGTCTAATGTCTGGTATAACTTATCGCTAACTATTAACTCTTTTAATGTATTTAAATCATTCACACACAGACATTTCTTAATCTACAATATTTCTCCCAATTAGTGGATAGAGATGTGAAGTGCATATATGTCTCGCCTGACATACAACGAGATTTTTGAAATTAAAGGTGTCGGTTCATATTCTTTTATGATTGCGTTTTTCAATTAAAATAATTATTTATTCCTCATCTTTGACATAAATTAGGATATTGGGAGCTTTTTATCCCTAGAAGGTTTAATAAAATTTCCCCTTTAAACTTCTCGTGTACATTTTTGCTTCTAAAAGACCTCTCCAAAGATGAAAACAATAAATTTCAAACTTCCGATCGTTTTGGAATCGGTATAGTTAATGTTCGAACACTTTGAATGTAACTTTCAAATGATTTGGCTTTACTGACAATTTCCTAATCATTATAACATTCTCGCGCAACATTCTCTAATGTAGATTTCTCTAAATTGGTTTTCTCTATAGTAGCATTTATTACGGCTTTTTCTAGATTTATTTTCTGTAATTCAATTTGTGCTAGCTGTTCTTTCCTCAGATTTCTATCTGCTATTACGGAATCAGAAAATAGTTCTACAAAATATTTATCATTTTTATAAGGCGCACTGTTAATGATTAAATTTCTTAAATCAATCACATTCATCTCAGGAGTCACTGACTCACCTATCGCTTCTGCAATTAATTTAAAATCCTCTTTTTTAGCCCCTTTAAACATTTTTAAATTCTCATATATACCTTTTTAAAACATAACAATTTTAACTATGTGATATTCACAAATTATGGCCAAAGAAGTGAAAAAACAGAACAAAGGGTTGCCTACCTCTTAGTGCTGTTAGCTTTCTATTCATCCATAAGATGCCATCGTCTGAATCACTGCAGTTTCTCTTCTGGTGGAACTTTGTTTCATTTGGTGATTCTTATGAATAAACAGTCCAATTGTTTGAAAGTTACAGTTTATTGAACATAAAATTGAATATAATTACATGAAATGGATGTACAAGTAATTACAACCGACCCCACACGTCAGTTAGAGAAACGCTTTTCCTTTACCTCTTATTTTTAACCCAGACGAGTGAGCGACACGCCCTCTGGCGAAGATGTCTAAAGAGTACAGATACCTTTAGTATAAATCTTGCTAAAAATATATATATATATATAACAGTATACACACAAAATAATATTTAAATTGCTCATAAATAATTAAAATATGCATACATTAAAAACAATTGTGAACACGTGTTACTGAAACACTAATAATGTAACATTGATAACCAACAATAAAATAGTCATATAGTTTGATCCCTCAGAAAAGCAGGATTTGAAAATAGCTAATTTTTTTATTATTACCATGAATTATCAAAAAATTGTCTTCTAAACAATAACAGTTCTTAATGAAACCAAAAGATTTATGACAAGAAAAAAGGAATTGGTACTAATCAAACATTCAGATAAAAATTCAAATATATTTTGAATTATTTACTATATTATTCATAAAAAATGCATTTTCAAAGTTGATCTTGGTAACGGAGACCAATTTTTTGTTACGTGGGGAAATTAAAAACTCGAGTTTGCTTAAAGATGGTGCATAGCCCAAGTCGTGATCATACAATGGCGTACCCAGTGCTTTTACATATGAAATATCACTCAAACTTCATTAGAATCATGAATAAAAACATAAACTCGCTATTCTAAAAATAGACGTCGTATTGGACGAGGTTTCACTTTTTTATTTATTCAGGTTCATGTCAGGATTGTTAAAGGACAACAAGTCTAAGGTTTTAGAAAGCATACATTGACAAAACTTTCATTTTATGACACTTGTTGCTAAAAAAATATTCAGAGATCTTGGAAAAGAAAAAAAGCAAAAATAAAAACAAGAAAGAATAAAAAGAAGGAAAAATTACCGAGGTGTAGACATTACCAAATATTCAGTTTTTAAGGAAAGACCTTGGCAAGCAATATGTCAACATCGCAGTGTTTTATCCAATGCCAAACTGGCAAAAGTTCGAAAAAAAAAAAAAACCGTTAAAAACCAGCTTTGTGTTGCCTTAATTATATGAGAAACATTACCAGATGCACTTTATGTAAGTTAGAGTGAATATCGGATGCAAGTTAGAGTGAATATCGGATGCAAGTTAGAGTGATCTTTCATATGTAAAAGCACTGGACTAGATGTAAGCAGAACATTACAACTAACATTAAGGCTTGATATGAATTTTCATTCGTATTCCGATGTGCAAATTTTCAATGGAATTAACATCACGCATGATGCTTTAATAACCTATTTAATCCGAACATCTGATGTTACTTAGCTACTTTGCACTTAAAAAAACATTATGAAGTAAAACAAGAAAAAATATTTCTTCTTCACATATGCTAAGTAGCATAGCATAGTTTTGTTCGGAGAAAACTTTTCTGCTTTCCGCCAAGGCCCGGAAGGTTACGGTATCTCGGCGTTTTATTTCAGACCGAGATGTCTGGAATTTTCAACAGATAAGCCACCTACGAGAAGCAGCTGCCAAGATAAAGTTTCACAATAAACCTCTGCGGAAAGCAGAGTTTAAAGACAAAATCGTGGCTGAGCAACTACCCCGACAGTGATTTTCTTGTAAAATCCTTGCCGTAAATCTCGTGGAACAGAAAGACCAATGCTAGCTGAATAGCAGAAAATGCAACAAAGCACCAAAATCTTGTAAAAGAAGAAAGAAACCCCTGCCGTATCGCAGAAAATGCAGCACAGACAAAAAATATACCAGCTAGCATACATTTATTTTACTTTCTTGCTCTTTTTTCGATTTTTTTATCTGCCTATATTTTTCTTCAAATTTAAGATATCACTCAGTTAAATTAGATGATCTTCTTCGTTTACCATCTCCATTCCGATATAAAGAATATTAAGTTTCAGTTCCTTTTTGCACAACTGCACCCCCCTCCAAATCGAAGAACACAAATGAAGTTAAATCACAGTCCTTTGTTATTCTACTCTCTCACACAATTATCAGGATCAACTGAAATCCTTGTTGTTGAGAGTAAGTCTCAGTTTCTTTTGCACATTCGAACTCACCCTTTCAATCGAAGATAACAAATGAAGCTAAATCACAGTACTTTTTTGTGATTCTACTCCCTCTCCCAATTATCAGGATCACCTAAAAGCTTTGTTGTTGACATGCTTGTTCCAAAAAATTAATGCTAGGCAGAATAAACGTATAACTTGATGCAATTCAGAACCATCACCGTTAATCAAAATATATTAAACTCCAATACGATGCTGAGAAAAATCACAGAACATTGAAAGACAATCTCGTAACTCGAGACAAATAATACGGAGAAAAAAGAAAATGGCTTAGCACATAACAAACTAATGTAAAACAGATTATATTTGGAAATATCCGTATGCTCATCTCAGAATACCATCTTCACACAAACAACCTCTTTATCTTCTTATTATCATAATAAGAAGATAAAGAGGTTTTATTTTGAACATTTATTTGGATAATATGTTTTTTTATCTTATTGAATACTGATTGTGCTTAAAAAGCATTTCAGTTTTGAAAACACTGTGATAGATTGGATGTGTTATACTGTTCAGAGAACTTTTCCGAACGCCTTTAGCAGTTTTCTTATTAATATTTTTTCGATAGAAAAAACTATACATTTTTGGCTTTAATTCAATAAATTCTGATATTGGTTCGTACGTTTCATGTTTTAAGGCACCAAGTTTTCCACAATTAGCATCATTATAGAGATAATAAGTTCTTTCAAAATTGCTTTGATCTAAAATTTCAGAAAAACAAAATTTTAAGTCATCCTGAATATTTGATGCATAAATATGAAGGTATAAAGAGTCAGTATTAGCATAACTTGGTAGCTCAGAATTTTCTTTATATAAGTTTCTGAAATTTGAATATAGTACAAATGGTACATTCTTAATTTAGACAACTCCAAAATAACAAAACCAACATAGCTCGGTTTGTCTAATACCAAGTTAGATTTAAGTAATTTAAACATGGTAAAAGCTTCTTCAATAGGCACGAAATATTGCAATGATGGCGAATTTACGTATTTCTGACATTGTTGAAGAGAGAGAGAGAACATATCATATATTTATACGTTACTTTTGACGGCATTTTCCATCAAATGCATTAGTTAACTTTTTTTAAAAAATGTTTCTCGTTTTCAGCATTACAACTTAATATTTTCGAATTGTTGAAATCGATGTAATCTCTTAACCGTGGATTTTGAGAAGACACTAATAGTTATAGATTTTCTTTAACTTTAGCCCTTGTTCAAAATAAAATTTCGAATTTAGGTAGTATGTTATATAGTTTATTTGGGGGGGAAAGTTAGGCGTTAGATTTTTGCATGGAAGCGTTTTTTCGACGTTGAACTTTGCTCATAATCTCTAAGAGTAAGGATACATCATATCGTATGTGACTGTCAAATTTTCGGGAGCCATAGGCAGGTCATTGTGCCTTTTGTGTGTTGTAAATGAGACTTCGAGATCGACTTCTAATATGTAGTCGCTAGGTGAATCATTACACATTTTAAATAAATCAAAACTAAGAATTTCTTTTTCGGTAAGCCAAAAAAATTCCCCATATGGTAACGGCTTACTCATAGGCATAACCGTATAAATTTACTGTATCCAACGCTAAAATATAGTTTTTGCGTACGTTTCATTATATGTTTGACTTAGAAATGGATTATTTGCCTTGGCGTACGCTTACGCAATAAACAAATTCCTCATCTAATTCTCAAACCAGATATAATCATTGACATTACTTATTAAATATAACTCTGTTTTGCTATAATTCAAACCGGCAATGAAAGTCAATTCTCTATATGATATATAATGTGCCGGATCAAGGTTATAAAATTTTAACGTTAAATAGAGGAAAGCAGAAAAAAAGTTTCAGCTAGCATTAAAACGTCAGTAATTTGATAAAGCTCTAAATAATCTCCAAATGTGTTTACATTCGAATGCTTTATATACGAGTAATGCATGAGCATATTTTGCATCTTCAATATGAGATTGAGTTAGAACCTTCAAAAAGTGTTTTTGATGAGGTAATCCTTTTGATTTCAGTTTCTCACTGGAATCAAAATAAGAATATGGAAATATTCCTTACGTTTTTATAAAAAATGATTTTTATTATATTTGAAAAATTCATTGGACACTTTAAATGAATGATGAGGTAGATACCTTTAAATTATATTCACGAGCGTATCCAGTGACGCATTCAAGAAAATTGATAGCTATCAATAAACTTCAGATGAAACAATTATTTTTTCCAAGTTGATAGGAATAATGTTTATAGTTTTAGTGAATTTGGAAGATAGTCTTTTTTTATAAACAGGTGTGAATCATAATTTCGAGAATTGCGTATTACAACATAAATAATATTTTATTATTATTATTATTATAAAATATGCTACATTTTGAATGAGCTAGCTCTGTAACTTGGTTTTGATGATGTTCGTGGTGTCTCACTCTTATTTCACTTGATTCAAAGGGAACATTAAATATAATACAAGTGTTAGCGTCATAGAAATAAAAATCATTAAATTCTATTTTACTTATTTTTTTCAATTCTTCAATTAACTTCAAACTCTTTTAAACTTTGAAAAGATAGTGCTCTATAGCATCGAGTCCAACATAGTATTGGTGATTTATGATCTGGTAAGCTTCATTGAGAACAATAAAATCATAGGGAATAGGTTCATGACGCTCGATGACCTAAGTGAACGATTTAGTTGACTCAGGAGAAACAGTTGACACTTTACTTAAAGCACATTCAAAGCCTGCATACATGATAAAACGCGATGTCGGACACATCTATTTAATTTTTTAAATTTTAAAATGTCTTCAGGCATGGAAATTCTTTGAGGTTTGTTGTTCAGGCATGGTAACTCTGTGAGGTTTGTTGCTTAGGCATGGTAACTCTTTGAGATTTGAGGTTGCATAACAATTTATGCTTCTGCACTGTTTCATACCGAATAAAGCCAGAAAGACAATTCTTAGAAAAATGATAAGCATTGTGTTTTACATGTAAAAGCTTATTGAAATATTTTATTAAAAAAATAATGTCATTCATGTAAAAATAAATCAATCTCATGAGACCTGGATAGAAATTTGTTAAAGTTTAAAGGATGTATATCATTTTCTAAACAATATACATTAATCAATTTGCTTTCTCTTTCAAACACCTTTATCGCTGATAATTTTACTGGAAACAATAACATTTTATAATTTACAAATTTAAGATATTTTTGATAATTCGAGAGTTTTTGAGGGTGTTTCTTCTGTGGAAACGTTTATCTGTGCAATTTATGGATGTAAAACATTTTTTGCTGCAAGATTTTGTAGCAAACGAACAATTTTATAGCCTCCTCTGGGCTCCAAATAATTTCCAATATGCAGGTTTACCGCTGTAATTTGTTTGTCCACCCGCTAACGAATTTGTTGGCATTAATTACATATTAAAACTAAAAATTTAAATTTGAAGGACAATTTCTAATTATTTCATACATTTATATAACTTTAAATAATATATTAATATATATATATATATATATATATATATATATATATATATATATACATACATAAAAACATACATACAAACATACATACATATATATATATATATGCTTTTTTTCTTAACACTGCAGTACTTTACTTACATTAGTATTAATTTCATTGAAGATATTTCATTAATTTAAATGTTGTAGCAGATAGCATGAATTAATTAAAATCACTTAACGGCACGTTATATACACTAGTATGCAAAACTTAAGCAACAATGCAAATTTTTAACAGATAGCCATGAAATTGCATAAAAAGAATTTTTGCGATCAGTGCAATGAACACGTGATTCAGTATAAAGGTCATGTGTATGCAAATATTAGTGGCAAAACATCAGAGCGTATGCAAAACGCATGCACTCGCGGATCAATTAAAGATTTTCGTTTAAAGTTCAAGTGAGTGTGTCCGTGAAATATGGCTAGAAGAAATCACCTGGACGACTTCACACGTGGAAGAGTCATTGGAAAACTGGAAGAGAGGCGTAGTGTGACCAGTGTAGCTGAAGAGTTCAGAATCAACAAAAGTGTTGTTTCGTGGATTTGGAAAGCCTTCAGAATCATAGGTTCAGCTGTTCAAAAGGTTGGTGGTGGCCGCTCCAAGAAAACAATTGCAGTGGATGACTGCTATATCGTCCTGCAGGCGAAAAAACATGAAACCAGTTGGCAAGGGCCATTGCTCAGCAACTGTGTACAGCAACGGGGCGACAAGTGTCGAGGTTTACTGTGGCAAGATGCCTTTACAAAGGTGGCCTATTCGCCCGCCGTCCCGAACGCTGCATTCCATTGACAGCTCACCATCGGTGGCACCGTTTAGATTGGTGCAAAGAGCACAAAAACTGGACATCTGATCAATGGAATCGAGTCCTCTTCACAGATGAGAATTGTTTCAGAAACACAAGCGATTCTCAACGCCGGTTGATTTGTAGAGATGTTGGAACACGGTTTCATCCCAGATAACGGAAAGAGACAGTTATGGTGATCCTGGAGTTCTCGATTGGGGAGGCATTATGCTGAACGGGCGGACTGAGCTCCACATTCTCGACAGAGGTTCTGGAGATCGCTATTGTCCGGAGGTAATCTTTCACCTTGTGCATCTGTTCCGAGGTGCTATTGGAGCAGATTTAATTTTTATGGATGACAATGCACGAGCACATTGGACTTATGCTGTTCAGCAGCTACTGGAAACTGAAGACATCACCCGAATGGATTGGTCAGTGTTCACCCCTGATTTAAATCCCATAGAACATGTGTGGGGTGCTTTGGGGAAACACATTTGCATCCCCCGAGAAACACGCAGCAACTGTAAGTTCAAAGATATATATATTAAATTTGATAATATTTTTCTAAAACATTAAATATTTTTACTGCTTAATGAATTACTGTTTTTAAATTGACACGAAATTATAACTTCATCTTAGTGGACGACAATAGCAGACGACATAGAGATCACATCGTGGGTCAATGATTTTCTTTTGGAGGAAGAAATCATTCGAAATGCCCGGCATGTTCTCCATTCATGAACCCAATAGAGCATGTTTTTGTGACATTCTAGGCAAAAGAATTGCTAGACCACAACTATCCCCACAAATTTTCCAGCAACAGGTTAGAGCAGTCCTGGTGGATTGGGATAGAATAACTGCAACCCCCCTCATTAATATCCTCATTGCCTTGAAAATGTTCAACATTACTGGCCGTCCGTGGATACCACAACCCTTACTAAAAGCGATTTCGTTTTCTCTCATACATAAAATGTGAGTTTTCCCTCTTGTATCTGAACGCTGGATGAAATCTATTTTTTCAGACAAACAAATGCTGTCTTATCTAATACAAACTATTAAGTTTGTCAGTAATGTATCAGTCAGCCAAACAATTCTCCAGGAGCAAAACCAACCCACAAATTCTCTATCTTTTAACTGTTTAGAGAGAACAATGTAATTTTATAACCAATAATTATAAACCATTTCTAATCGGAAAAAATTATGGTGTTTTTAAAACAATTTAGAGCATAAAGTTTTAAAATCACATCGATATAAAATCATTTTTGTAATGTTGATTTATTTAACGTGAAATGTAATACAAATATAAACTATTGCAAAAGAACATTTAAAAAAAATGAATTTTCAAATCTGAATTCAAAATTACCGCTATTGATTGTGCTTTACTTCTTTATTAATTGAAACTAAATATTATAAAATAAAGTAATGTTTTTTCGCGTTTAACTGCTTATATATTTTCTCATAAATTGAGAAAAAAATTAGTTTTCAGGTATTTGTTAAAAAAGAAAATTGTATTATGTTAATAAAAAGAATATTAAAAATCAAATTACTTAGAAGCATGTTAAATCAAATAAATTTTATTGACTAGAAAATGTTTTTTTCCCATTGATCGGGGTATATCGGGATGTATTGTCCCCTTATACCCAAGGAACCGGCCAGAAACAGAGGCCGCCGAGGCATTGCAACGGGTGCACCATAGGGGGTGGCCCACCATCGCACCCTTACACATGCCATAGGGACATGTTTATAGGGACTGCACCATTCATACCTCATTCACACACAAGGAAAGGACACAGACAGGGTAGAGGGAGATAAAGTACATCCATGCCTGAACCGAGATTCGAACCGAGGACCTCCCTATCCGTAGTCTATCACGCTGACCGCTGCGAAGAAATGTTTACTGCTTTATTTTTTTTTCCTGTTCAAGTAGTAAGCTGAAATAGGATTTTATTGCTGAGATTTTGTTTTGATAAACTCTTATATTAGATTAAATATTTCTATTTATAAAATAGGTTATATTTAAGTTAGAAAAACATAACTTGTTTAGTTAAAAATATATTTTAAAATAATAATTACGAAGATAAATTTTCAGTAAGATTTTAATTACGTAATTTGTTTGACTTGGTTTTCAAAAATGTTACCAACGGAAAAAAGATGAGTTCTCGCTTGTCACCAGACAATTACTAACGTCGCAAGAATATTTTTACGATTATCGCCTAGAAATTGCATAAGCAAAACAAATAAAATGGTAATCTTAATATCTGAAATGCATAAACATAATGAGGAAATCATAAGGAATGTCTTAATTGATAAGCATTATGAATGTTTTAATGATAAAATTTCAATTTAAACATGTATATGATTTAATAAAGTTTATGTAAATGATCAATTTTATGAATTAATGAATGTGAATTTTGGGAGCGTAGAGCACATTTCTGTTGAGTAACTAGAAAGATATAAAACTGGTAATAGAGTCGAAAATTTTATCTTTTTTGTTTTCTCCTTACAGTTACAGCAGTGCAAAGGTGCTGGTGATAATAGTTGCTACGATGAAACTTATCAATGATAAGAAGGCTCTAGATGGCCAAGGTGTGCAAATGCGAGGGAATATTGGATGATTTTTTAAGAAGATTGAACTGCTCCAACGGTATCATTGTCTATTATTCAACACATGACATTGTATTAAATACTCTTAAAATACTTTCCACCATTTCATGATATTTGACTGATTACGCTCACAGTGGTCTTTAAGACATTTACCTTTGAACCCATAACATCGGTAGAATTGTCTGAAGTGTTGTCGCAGCCTATCGTCATATTTGACACCAGTGTAACATCGCATAATATTCAGCGATGAAACCTTTTTAGCCGATGATCACCGTATTCTTGCTGGGAGAGTTAGGAACCAGCGGTCTCAATCAACTTTTTTACAAAGGCATGCAACCATAATCCTTGGCATGATGATGCTGTTGTACCAGAATGATTCCCTTTACATAGCCCTGAGTTGGGTTCTAGCAGTTAGATAGAAGCAATTGGGTGAAGTTTTCGTGATTTTGAAATAAAGACTCCCAGTACTTGGACTGCTACCCTAGAGGTATCATTTCTCATGGAGGACATTGGAAGCAGTTTTAATGTGCCCCAACCATCTTCATTAAACACCACGGACCTTTTTTAAAGCTGTGGTTAAAACTTACTGTGGTGTGACGATTTGGGGTGCTAAAATTTGTGGCATGGATCCTCTCTTATCATTCTATATACGCCTTTAACAATTCAACAATATGTTGATATCATCATGTGGTCGGTTGTATTATCCTTTATGGCACTTCATCCGAGGGACAGTTCCTAACTGCATAATGCTAGGCTGCATACCATTTGCATATTTCTGGATATCTTTCATGTCGTTAATACTCTTTCTTCGCTCGTAAAGTCATCAAACCTTTCACCAATTAAACATTTCTGGGACATTGTAGGGCGCAAGATTATGGAACTCCAAAATTGCGAACATCTGTAACAATATCTAGTAAATTCCTCGTAGAATATCTCAAAGGATTACATTAGGAGCCCATATCACTCTATACAGAGGTGTATATAAGCATGTATCACCACCAAGGGCGGTCCCTTCAACAACTGATTTAAACTATAATCGTGTGAGCAATAGATGGCAACTATATCCTTAATTATTTATTATTTCATTAACTGTGTATGAGTTGTATAGTCACTGTAATGAAAAACAACTACTTACTTCATGGTACTTCGAATTTTCGCAAAAGATTATATTTTAATAAACAGTAATCCGCCTAATAATGCGATACTCTTATAACGCGTTTTCATATTACGCGATTTCATACCACTTGTATATAAAGGTGTTTCCCCCCTTATAACATGTTAATTCCCCAACTTATAATTCTGTACTGTGAAATTTTTAATTGTTTGCACCATTTATTACCGATTTCGCGATCGTTTGCACATTGTGTCTATATTGTTCTAATAAAATTAAAATATATTAATAAACTTAGAACATTCTTTAAAAAAAAAAAAAAAAAAAAAAAAAAATGATGTCGTGGTATAACGTTATTTCAAATAGTTCTCACAGTGAATAATATGTAATAACACTATTTTGGAGTTTATTTGATTTATTTGGAATGAATTGTTTTGTAGTTACATTTTTATAAGTTCTTTTTATTTAAAATTTATTTAAAATTATTTTTATTTAAAATTTATTTTTAATTTCTTTATTTGATTTTAACATAAAGCACAATTCGTTCATACCATAGTTTTTCTTTTATATTTAATTTAAAACCCCTTTAACGGAAAAAATTAAGCTTGAATTCTTTGTGTATAATTTGCGTTATACAAGATCATATGAGCGCGTTTCACGGGAATGCTCGGACAGCATGTTTTTCTAAATCGCGGAACTAATATATAGCGTTATAGGGGAATTACCGTATTAACATATCTGCGTTTGTTATATATATATATATCTATATATATATATATATATATATATATATATATATATATATATATATATATATATATATATATATATGCCATGGACCATTCTCTAGGTAGTATAGAATTGGAGCCCTCCCCAATGACTACTGTGCTTGCGGGGCACCCCCATGCACTATGTAATCATTAGACAACTCACCAGCTCATGGCATTTCACCACACCGAGGGATAGCCTTTGTATCACCTGTTACAAAAACATAGTTTACAGTAAAGCAGCAAGCGCACGAATAGTGGGCCTAGTCAATTTCATCATTGACAACTGGTAAATTATTATTTCGAAACCTGATGATGACTGCGAACATATTGAGGATTCGAGTACAGCTATAGAGGACTCCAGTTAACAGCTTTTTTGTTGGTTTCCTTCTCGTATCTCTTCAGCAAAGCATGAGGTTTCCCAACCTTTTCTTGCTTATCATCGCAAAAACTTTCAGTAGCAAAATTTATTTACCAAGATAATTACTTATAAATACATATTTATATCCTTTTACTATAATCAAGAACACTTTTCAAGACATTAACTTCATTAATGTTCACTTATAACAACTAATTTTCAAAGTGTTTCAGTTTATCCTAAAATAACCCATTCTGTTCTGCGGTCTCTCTCTCTATATATATATTCCTCCCAACAGATTCCATTCAACTGGTCAAACCCTCATTGGGTTAAGTACAGGGATTCTTGCTAGTGTTTACATATATAGTGTGTATAAGAAAAATTCTAGAGTATTTCATTGAAATTTTGAGTCCTTCTTACCTAGTGAATTTTAATAATTCTGAATTTCTAGATTAATTTGTTTAGTAATAATTAGCATTATTATTCCAAAGAATTATTATAATAATTCTAATAATGCAAACATTTTTTTAAATAGATTGATTTAGAAATCGATAAATACGTTTATTTTATTTCAAAATTTAAAGTTCAATTTAACTTGCAGTATGCTTAAAAAGACTTTAAATTTTTTAATAATAAAGCATTAAAAAGTGCTATCATATATTTAGAATCGAATATTCCCCTGTGTCCAAAATACAATGGAACTTAAGCTGCTCTTGCTCACATTTTGGTCTGCATCTGTTTAAATAAATGTCACCTGTTCTCGAGCCCTGAGGCTGTGCTCAATTGTTTGAAGGCGTTCGGGGTCATGGACCGGTTTGATGTTGTTGTCAACCAAGAGGAATAAGCCACACAAGAGAATGGAATATTTTTTTTAGTGTTTATTGCGAAGCAATATATTATTCAGAATAAAGAAGTTTTTCTTGCTATTAATTTAAATAATAAGCTTTTTTTTGAAAAAAAGAAAAGCTTATTAATCAGGTTATTGTCGCACAATATGCCTCACTGTCAGAGGTATATAGTGATTTTATCAGGAGGTTTGGATTTAATAGCACAAAGTATATCCCAGAAAATAATCCTCTATATATCATTTGACTCAAAACTTTTGTTATAAATGTAACTGTTGGGTGGCAAATTATTCATTCATTATCTTTCAGTTGTAACATGATACGCGTTCCCATATTTTTAACATGTAACATGATACGCATTCAATATTTTTGATTTCCAGTTCAGTTGGGGGTGTTTGTAAACTGTATACTGAATATATATATAAATACATATATATGTATGTATATATTATATATATATATATTATATATAAATATATGTATGCGTGTTGTGTGTATGTAGTTATATGTATGTATATTTACACACACACACATATATATATATATATATATATATAATCTTTGTGCTCAATAAATGAAATGAAAGTCAGGTAAACAAATAATTTCTTGGACATTTTTGTTCTATGTTCATAGGTATCTCTCTCTCTCTGTCTCTCTCTCTCTCACACACACACATTTATGTTTGGGATAATTACAAAGTATTTAATAAAAAAGCTTTATTTCATATTTGTAATGATGAGTGATAACTGTATAAAAACTTTGACTTTCAGCATTTTAAACGCAATTTTAAATTGTAAAGCTATTGCATTCCTTTATTGTTACTGCAGTCTGCTCATATTGCGGAAATTTTCATTCAAGAAAAGAAATTCAATTCACAAATTTGTTATACTGATTAAATTAACACATTCATATATTTTTGTAAAAATCCCTTATTTTCATCATTTTCTAGACTTGGAAATCATAAATTATATTTCCTAGCATCAAAGTATTTAAATTTAGGATTTCAAATTAATATGAATATAGTGATCTGTTTTAGAAAATAACCCGAAAATCTGAATATATTCTTTAAATTCATGACTATTACAAAATATGCAAGAATGGTTTATTGAAATGTACTACATAAGTTCCACTGTAACTTTGGCTACCAATGTTTCGAAAAATAATATCATGTTAGTTACTATGAATATTTTCCATATTAATTCTTATTTGATTTCAGTGGGATTTGACATATGTTTAACGTTTTTTTTTGCTTACGAAAAGAGTTATTTCTAAATTCATTTATAAATAATTTGGCTAATTTTTCTGCGATCAAATATTAAAAATTGAACACTGTAAAAAATAATTAAAATTACACAACTTTTAAAAATCAGTAAAAGTTTTTTATTAACAGTAAAACAGCTGTAAATTTATTATATAAAGAAGAGTTTCACTTCGAAATTAAACCTAATATATGTGTTGTTACTTGTGTCACTAGGACAAGTCAAGCTCACTATGAAGTTGGCTATGCGAATTTAAGTCGTAGGATGCATCTTTCGTTTAACCAGAGCACTACGAGGGTGCTGGAACTTCCGATAGATGGAACCACCAGATGATCCACTCCTCCATTTTGACATTGATCTGAAGGTGGAGGAAGTTTTCTCCATACCGCTATACCCATGGTAACTGCTCAACGACAGACCACAGGACTTTCGGTTTCAGAGGTTTAACGAGCACGTATATCGGATGTACTTGATGGGTCTTTGGCGACATTGGGAACCTAACCACGGCTGTTAGGTTCTGTCCACACAACCACCCTCACAGGGCTAGGGCATGGCCAACGACCAAGATAAATATTGGTCTGTACTTGACAGTCACGTGACTTGACGTTATATTGGTCGTCTTAGGGAGAAACGATCGAAGCTGTGGAAAATCAACATTGTTGTCATTTATGTGGTGTGTTCGAAGTTTAAGCAATTTAAAATGCCTGATCGTTGTTGTGTTCCTTATTGCAAGTCAAATTATGATGGTACTGGCTCATATGTATCCGGTTTCAAATTTCCTAAAGATGAAGCGAAGAAAATTTTGTGGTTAAAAAAAATTCCCCGAAAAGATTTTTCCCCTAGCAAACGAAGCGTTGTTTGTGAAAAGCATTTCACTGATGATCAAATTATAAGATTTGATTATTTACCACGAAATGGAGAGGACATTAAAATACCTCGAGATCGTCCTAAATTGAAGGATGGAGCCGTTACTACAATATTTCCTGGCTGTTCAACATATCTGACACAATAAAGTGGGGTTAAAAGAATAAGCAGAAATGAAAAATTACATGCTCTATCTGAAAAAGTTTTATGAGTTGACTCAGAAAATACTTTCACCTGTGCAAATGTTGAAGGAATAGGGAATGACATTCATCCTTCCTTTGGACTGTTGAGAAAGGCTTTTACATTTGAAAAAAGTTCTGTTGTTAAATAGGCTTTTAAATTAAATGTCAAATCATTATATCCAACAAATATTCAACGACAGAATGTATTGGCAGCTGTAAATATTTTTCATGAAAGTAATCCAGTTGCCTTGCAATGTTTGGAAAAATATCATCCAAAAGATATATATAATGTCAAGGATACAGTATCTTTTTTGGTCCATACTGTATCTCATGAGCATAAAGCAAAGTTAATAAGAAATATTGATTCATTGCCTTTTTCATTAAATAATACTTAAAATGTGACATTTTTAAAATCTTTTGCTGTATGGGCAAAATCTTGGATGAATATGAAACAATCTTCTCGAAATGGTTGTTTGAGTAAGGAAACTTTTACTGCTCTCATCCACACAAGTGAAGTTATAATTAACATTGCTATGACTTTGCTTTCAGATGGAGCAAAATATGTCATGACTTCGAAGTTTCACACTGATGCTTTGGAGTTCAGATTTTCACAGTATCGACAAATGACTGGCTGTAATTATCATGTATCCTTGCAACAAGTGTTGGAATCAGAAAGAAAATTAAGAATAAAATCTGTTCTAACTTTGCATTCAGAAAGATATGGGGACATTCCTGTTAGATTGTTTATCAATGACGTGTGCCAACCTAATAGAAATGATATCAGTCTTGACCTGTTTGCATATATTATTGATGATTTGACAGTTGATATTTCTCCTGATGAATATGAGGTTCTTACATACATTGCTGGATATTGTGTTTTCAAATTTAAACTTATGTGTGACAATTGCAAACTGTTTTTTCATGGCTCACAAAATGTTGAGGTAGAAGTTAGTGCAGAAATGTTAATTTCTCCTCTCGAAATGATTGAAATTCTGTTTATTTGAATATGATTAATCGAGGGGGATTGAAAGCACCATCTGCAAATATATTTACAATTTCTGTTTGTTATGTTATATTTCAAAAATTAATTTCTAAGGATTATGAAAAATTATTTCTTAGCCATAGTAAACAACAAGTAATATTAATTAATTTAACGGAAACCTATTTAAAAGAAAGTTGTCTGTTTGATTTTAACAAAATTTGCACTAATTGTAATTCATGTTTCTCTGTAAATATTTTAAACGTTATTCAAATATTTTCAAATGTTTGTTTAAATAATTACTCAAAATTTGAAACTCAAAATTTTGAGTTAAATAAATGCTTTTATAAAATATTTATCATTTTTTTTTCTTGAGCCAGCTAGGCTGACAATATATGGGGCGCTGCTCCATTTTTGCAGCCGAGCTTGGTAGCTGAATGGTTAGCGCTCCCGCCTTCGGTTCTACAGTTCGTGGGTTCGAATCCCAGATTGGCATGCATGTTGGTAGTGGTTCGGAATCCAATTTAAGCCTTAGATCCCGGTCTAATTAGCTCTCGTGTGCAAAAAATAACCGTTGAGCGACAAACAAATAGCTCCATTTTTTTCATACTGAACCATATTTAAATACAGCATTTATTTCCAAAATAATAAAAATGGCATTCATTATATAACTTAAAATAACTTTACTGGAAACTCTAAAATAAAGTTCAACATTTTTAATTGCATCTACCTTTATTATCAAAAGGAAACTAACTTTTGTTTCTAAAATTAATGTAAGGTATATAAGAAATTTCATTCCTATATACATGTCATATTAGTTGGAATTTCTTCCTTCTTTAAAGCCTGACTATAACCATATGTAAAAAGAGACATTTTTATATAGTTTTATTCAATACTTTTAAAATTTTTAGTAAAAATCAGAGAATTGTTAAAAAATTAAGACTAGTGCATAATAGAAATGTGCTAAATATGCAAATTTTAAAGTCATTATTATAATGGGTACTAACAAGTTAAATTGATATTTTAATAATTTTTCCTGATGCCCTTCAAAATTTGTATTTTAAGTCAGGATTATTTTAATTACCTTTCTCAAGTTAAGAAAACATGGCCGTAAGTGAAAATATTCAATGTATTTTCCTGCAATAAATTTTGTTATAATCTCATAACTTCAATTTCAAATACAATGCCGTGTCTTTAAAAAACAACACTGATATTTCCGCAGGCGTTACGAAATTAGAAATTATTATTATCATTACATTTTGCATATCACAATACCCAAAATAATGGATGAAAAATTAATGTTGGTTACATTGCACATAACTTTCTTTCATTAAAATACTTTACCTCTCACTTTTCAGTATTATACATCTCAAAACCGTCATACTTCTTGAAACACCAGAATTAGGAGCACAGTCAGTTAATAGATTATTGTTAGATTCGATGATATATTTGTTTCGTCCAAATTCAAATAAAACAGATACACAAATCTGGACATCCAAAATTTTAATTTCTTACACTATCAACTTAATTAGTATCAGTAATATGACAGAAACAGTTTTGGAGCTTTCTGCTCGTAGGCATTGATTAAGAATGAGTTTCTTCACAACACTCGTCAAAAATTTAGAACACCATTTTTCTATCAACTTAAACATAACTTTAATTTTCTGATATTAATATTCTAAAAATAAACTGGTTGCCGTTCCCCTAAACATAAGAATCCCTTTTCCGTAACAGAAACAGTTTTCCATCGTCGCGACAGATTAATCAAAAATTCGTTATCCTTCAATATATATATTCTCTAATCTATGGCATGTCCATGTATAAATCGATCGACTAATACATTTTCTATGATTAGATATTAGAATTTGGTGAGGGAAGGCATTCTTTCTACTATTCTCCATATAATATTGAAAATCTGCATCTTTTTGTATTGAAACGTTTTACGTGAGCAGATCATTTTATACCCAGTTTAAAATGAGATTTACCACTTTAGATCGATGAGAATGTATTTACCATTAATAAAGAATTACTAGCGTCAGTTTAAGACCCTGTTTACTAAAATAAAAATAACATGAGAAAATGTTTAAAGACAAAAATATTCATAATAAGAAAAAGAAAATATAAAAGGATTATTCCTTAGGAAAACATGCAATAAGTTAACCGGGCAGAGATAAAATGGTATTATATATTCAAGATAATTGTCATAAAAAGAGGTTATTAAATGCTCATTAATCGATGTAATTTCTTTCTGGACGCCTTGTTTGAATGGACATCCAATTTCCATGTGTAGTGGTGTTAGTCTATTGAGGCAACCACAATTATAGCATGTGGTAGTACTTTTAGGCACAGGAGTAGTGAAATGCCATGGAAAGATGTGAATAGTCAGCGAGTAGATATTATATACTATCTGACCATTCAGCTTTCCAACATTATCCGCAAGAGCAGTGATTTGTGGATGTCACTTGAAAACAAAAGAAGAAAGAAGAGAAAATACTACGGTCTGGAAGAAAAAGACCTTGTTGCTGCTCCAGTTGAAAAAATAATTCTTTTCTGTCACTAAAAGCTTTTGAATTTGTATACCATTAGTGTTATTTGACAAACATTCTCACCACTTAATCAACCTCTAGGTCTACAGGTCCTATTTAACGTAGTTACGTCGACGTTAAATGTTGGTATTTTTAAACTGGCTTCAAGAAGAAACCGGTTTTTGCTACTCTATCTGCTACCTTGTTATCTTCTTCTCCAATATAAGTCTTAACCCAGCTGATACAGATATTGAAATGATTTTAAATTCATTTTGGAGGGAGCAAATCATAGTAGGAGAGGTAGTAGGGTTCACGAGAGCCAGCAGACGTGCCAAGTATTTGGCAAGATATGAGTTGTAAGAGAAGAGCATTCAGCAATTTTTATTCCTTATATCAAAGTAAGTTGGAAAATGAAGTTTTCTTTCGGGGATTTGGGTGGCAAAATAAAAGATAATCCACCTTTGTGATTTAATAAATGTGGTACAAGGAACTAGGAGTCATTGCCAGATCCAGCTCAGATACATTTGTGAAAATATTCAGATTATCTCAGAAGTAAAATTGAAAGTAATTTATCATTCATATGAATGATGGATCAAAATCAAAGTGGGTAGGATTGTAAGAGTCCATTTTTAGACAGCGCTCTTTATCATGCGGAAAAGAAAAAATAAAACGAGGTAAGGAATGTTCTTTCTGGTAAGCCAAACAAATTCTATTAGGACAATTCTCTGAAGGCAATTTACAATCTTATGCATGATTGTCATGTCTTAGTGACACGTAGTGTTTCATTAGTTAGAACTTTGATGCTTAACTCAACAGAAATGTATCAAATATTGTTCAAACTTCAGTCACTGTGAATAACAGGTGATAGAGTCGAACCTCAAATGGCAATTCATATGATTACTCAAGGTAGAGTGCCAGTAAGACTATTTCAACTGTACTTTAGCAATGCGTCTTCTCCGTGGTATGACCCAACATGATTGTGATACTGATACAATAAACAAAACCTTGACACATGTGGAAAGATGAAGTCAAAACATTTTAGTTTCCAGATTCATTGTGGATCACACCGTCAAATATGCTTTTGTCTGGGATGTAATGTCAAAAGTACCCTCATATTTGCACAGCTGACATTTAACGTTATGAGTTCCTCATACATAGGCTTCTATCAATTAAATCGAATTCTTAACATGGGAGTCTTCATAATTTACAATCAGAGGTCAACAGAAGATTCCTCATAATTTACCAGCCACCAAAGAGGCATAATTTTCCAAGGAAACATTTTGAAGAAGGACCTCGTACCCCAACCGCTTTTAGTGAACACAACCTCGGATCTGCTTTTAAGTCGAAATTCAAACACAATATCTTTTAGTGATGGGAAAGATCTAGCCAAACCCCAGTCCATGGCTGCATCTAGTTTAATGTGTTGTAAAAGTCCTTTGAACAATATTTGCAGATATTTTTCTTGTAATTGATCCCATTTCTTGATTTAGAGATCCTGACATGGCTGTACGATCTATGAAAGTCATGCAGATAAATTTATTTTTCTAATATATTAGCTATATATATATATATCAATCCGCTTAAGAACACTTTTATAATTAATATCACCATATTTAATCCATTTATATTATATTTTCGATCATGGTATATCGGTGATTGATAGCAACAGTCTGAGTCAAAATAAACTTATATACCTGCCACCTAGAATTCGGTGTCAAAATCAAAAACATACTGGCAATCATTTTTCTTTCGTACATGAGATACAACAACAGTCAAATACAATTTGTGTATGATACGTATGCGGTATATTTTCTTCATTTAAACACATTACGATTATCATTCACTCCGCTTATTTTATATGTAGGCCTTAAAATGTTAATCATTTGCATATCGCAAACTGTCGAATAAATTTCACGTGTATAATTCTCGTTTTCTTGTACAACTTCCGAGTAGAATTTAGAAACTGTAGATTGAAACTAATAATAACGATGATCCGATACACTTCTGCAAATAATAATCAGCTTTCAAGCATTTTTACAGGTATCCTACGTTTGAAATATCTTTTCCAAAAGAACACTCACACAAATATTGCATATTTCACTCTCGATCTCCAACTGAAATAAAAATGTATGGTTTTTCTGAAATAGTACTCTCTGTAAAAACTTATGATCATAAGTAATTGATTTTTCCACTTGTTGGATTATTTCTTATTTCAGAATTCTTGAAAATTTAAATCTTTTATATGAAAAAAATGATTCAACTAAAAAATTTTAACTTACCTAGGAAGTGACATTTGTTCAAAACGATTTTCTAAGGAAGTAAATCAAAATTTTCAAGAAAATGTGTGTTATATATTTGTAATGCGTGTTTTTCATATACATATTTGTGATTATTGCTTTTTGTCCATAATTTTGAGGATTATGCACAAAATTGTGCACGTCTTATACGTGATATCCGTATCAATTAATGTCAAGAATAATTGTGATTTTATACTTTTTAATGTATCATAAACATAATAAAAATAATAAGTAAACATTCAGTAATATTAAATTCCTTTGAATAGGGGATTACAAACATACTAATCTTTGGATGTAAAATGATTCAAGGAAAAGGCAATGAGGAATGCACATTTAGTCAGATAGACAGCTATAAAGTTAAAAGGTACTCTTAATGCCTAAAACTAAAATAAAACATCAGAAATATGTAGTTATTATATTGAAACGAGTCTAATACGAATAGTGAATATTGATTTACTGAAGAATAAATATTGAAATAGAAAAATCTTGAAGCACATTACATAAATCTTTATTAACTATTTTATGAAATGTGTATAGCTAAAATAAAATCTTTTTGTGATAGCCGCAGTTAAATTTGCTAAATATATAAAAATATTTCTTCATCAATAAAATTTAGATAGAAAAGTTTATTATCTTGTTCTCGTAGTTCTGTTTTCGCTATTTCAGTATAGGACCAATTGAAATGCTACTAAAAATTGATTTATATACGGTCGAAAATAAAATAACAAATATTTTAAAAACCTAAAGCTATAAAATCAGTTAAAGTTTTAAAATAATGGTTAAATTTAAGTGAAACTTCATTTGATACCGTTAAATACTTTGAAATACTGTTCTCTAATTGTAAAAATACCAGGTGGTTATAATTAATCTTTTCTTATGAAGGGTATCATATAGCGCGAGCGAGTGAACTGAATGCTACAAAATTTTATGTTTGTTCTATACACGAGATGGGCTCTTGGAATTTTGAAAAAAAAATGTTCCATAACAAAAGAGAAAATGTTTTGAAAAATATGAAATTTAACACAATAAACAAAACAAAACTAAATACAGAAACAACACTAACATTT
Source organism: Latrodectus elegans (assembly GCA_030067965.1). Lineage (NCBI taxonomy): Eukaryota > Metazoa > Arthropoda > Arachnida > Araneae > Theridiidae > Latrodectus > Latrodectus elegans. Next base: position 12,120,677 of record CM057816.1, read on the forward strand.
ATTGAACAGATTCTGTGTGATGCCCTTGTTATAGAATTCTATTAAGTAAAGATAACGGGGAAAAGAAAACCGTTCAGTTTGACGAAACGAGAAAAGATTAGGACAATATTATACATTGGGAATAGTTGCTATTCATGTCCAAGATAATGTAGGAAAATCACTCAACCACCCTAATTCATATGCAAAAGTTTGAATCGATGAACTGTAGGATCAACAGTAAATCGTAACTAATTTGTTGTAATCCTTCGCACATGAAGATTTATGGAGTACTTTAAGTCATTCCACGCGTCTCAATACTTCCACGATGCAACAGACTTTAAATATCCTCATAATCGCACAGAAATGGCTAGTGTTAGATTCAGTGAACGTGAGGGGATCATGAAAGGAAAGAGTAATAACACGTTCCAATGGGAAGTGTTTGAGCAATATTAGAGCAATTATGCTTTCACGGAGCCATGGATATGTAGAGGCATACCATTCTGCATACAAATAGTTGATTTATGGACCTACCTTTACTGTAGTTGCTAGTGAACAAATGTCTACAGCATGTCATAGAACCAACAACCCATAACAGAACATGTAGCTATCCCAGGTCCACCGATTTCCTCAAAGGAAGATGGCTCAAGGTTGAATGTCTCCTTGAATTCACACCAGACAGCGTACTTTTGAGACCAGGAGAATTTCAATGGATTCGCGGTTTTTCCTTAATTCAAATGTCTTGTTTGTTGACTCTCCCGTTGTGGTAGATAGGAGCATCTCTGCTTCACAGAATATTCCAAGGTCTTGACAAGTCAACAGTCATTCTATTAAGAGAACTGACAGTGAATGAGGAACGTTGTGGCTTGTCAAGCAGATCTGGGACATGGTGGATCCTTTATAGGAATTAGTGTGTAATGTTTCTGAATACTTTTCCGACGGTACTGTAAAAATCACGTGTCTATCCAGAAACTGCACGCGCACAACTGCCCCTAAACTCTTATATCTGTTCATCAGCAGTTGTCTTAAAGTGATCAAAAAGCACCGGTGCATGCCGTTTATGGCATCTAAGGTTGAACTTTTAATTTTCCAATCTCTTAATCACGACCCAGATACTTTTAGTAGATTATTCGTCTACGCTATGATTATTATTTAAGACTGAAATATAGAAGAAATATTCCTTTTGTTTTCGAAAAACGCCGTTATTAATAACGCAAGTTCAACTAAAGTAACCGCCAACAGACGGTCTCTTTAATTTACATCATTCAACTAAAGACATCTATTGGTTATATTAATTTCAATACCATTGAAAATAAAGTGTAAATCAGTCACATTTTATCAGAAATATTTGAATAACAATTATGTTCTATAATATAGTAGTCACTTTATTATATTATTAAGTGGTGTATGTGTGTGTGTGTATTAGTAATATAGTGCTGTAAAATTGTAATTGTAAAATTTCATGTAAAATTTCCAAATTTAATATTCATCACTTGCAAAAAATATTTTCAATTTTTTTATATATATTATGAAAGTAATACATACAATTTCAGAATATTTTTAATTTAAGGTTTAAATTGGATGCAGAAACACAAGAAGTATCCCAGGTCAATTCAGAACCATGAACTGTTGATTCGAAGCCAGTAGCGCTTACTATTCAGCAATCAGCTTGGAAGGCTTCATTAAGAGAATCGTCATTCGCTTGGATGGGCGGTTATAGGTTTTATAACTGACTTTGCTGAATATCTGTCTTGTTCATAAATAATGATTAGAGTACGTAAAATAGGTCATGTTCCAAATGCCTTTCCTCTGTTTTTGGTATAGAGAGGACGATGCGCCAGTTCAAAGTTTGACTTTGTCGCTTGACATTATCTCAAAATAGTTTAGTTATTGGCAAAACTAAGTGATTTTTAATTTGGTAAAAATGGACAGCCAGAAACACATTGCTAAGAATTAAAGTAGTTTTCCTCAGCGCACAATTTAAGTCAATTCATATTATTTCGACTGGTGCATCCAAGTCTGCTAACATGACGGCTATCGCTGCATAGTCTCCATATCAAGCAATCAGATTCCAAATTAACAATATAAACTCAATATTTATACTGAGTATCTAGCAATATGACAAGCAATTGAAGATTTTACGGTTTTTAAAGTACCGAACTACATGTTCATGATAGTAAATTTGTTTTCATGGCTCTAAAAAATGTTACAATAAGATCTCCTAAAGTTATTCTTCCCCTAAGAAATAAGTTATACCAAGCAACACAAAATTTTATCATCTTCTAAAGATCATCTGGATTCCTGCCCACAAGGATATTTTTATAAACGAAACGGCTGATAAATTAGCTGAATCAGTAACAGAAAAAAATATATATCTTCCTTGGATTCCATCCGATGACTATAAAAATTCTCCACAGAAATTACATAAATCATGCCCATGAATCTGTATATTTATCTAGTAAATATAACCATGTTATTGGAAATATACCAGCTTGGGGAATACTATATGTGAATCTCTCGAAGGGAGGGCGTGTTATTTACGAGATTTATACAACACGAATGCTTATTACTTCAGACCTTTTACATCGTTTCAATTGAACAGAATCTGATGTTTGTCAAATATGTAATATCTACAAAGATATAGATCACATATTATTTCACTGTAGGAAATATACGAATCAAAGAAGAATTATCCAGAACGCGAACATTTTAGCGAATAATCTGACTTTCAAAGAAAAACTACAAATGATAGTGTAAACGGAAAATATAATATTTTCAAGATTCCTTCTGTTGGTCGACTTGTTCTAAATAGAAATTAAATTTCTGGAATAATGGATACAATAGCCTTTAATGCCGCTGAACGTCTCAATGTACATAAATTAAATCAATCAACTAAAGTAGTTTAGAATTTACGTAACAGTCATCTGAATTCTCTGTTTCACTCTTTTTATATTTCTTTTGAAAGATTTGTAAAAAATCATCAACCGTAATTATGTACTTGTGTAGAAAAAGCATTTCTTTTTACATGATGTTTTTGTACTAATACTCATATAGTGGTTCAAAGACCTATTCATTTATAGATGCAAAAGATAAAAAACACAAACATTTAGCTGAATGGTATGATGATAACACATTCCATACTCCATAATTTATCCTCTATGAAATTAGTGAAAATGTGAACATTTTATCAGCTATAATTATAGACTTCTTTTAAAATAACAGTCTTTTGACTGACCATTATGTTTCTTTATTATTTGTTTTTTTTTAAAGCTTAGAATTTTATTTGTCTGGGCTTACTCATATTTGTTATGAATTTAATGACAGTCTGAGATTTATAAACTAAAAAAGCGTAGACGATTATGACAAATCTTTAAATACAATTTTATTTGTCATAAATCGATGCGTATTCTTTTCAATTGTTAGCTTTTCACAAAAAAAAACACGTTAATATGTTCGTAAAAATAAATCATTGATAGATTTCAAAGGACAAATCTCAAAAGCAAAAATGAATTACTGCATTATTGAATCATAAAACCGAGTTATTACCTAGTTATGCAATAAACAAATCCTTTTTAAGCATCTTACCCGAAAAATCAAATATTTACTCCCTTAAAAATGGCAGTACAAGGTTTGAAATATAACAAATATAAAAGTTAATAACTCTACTTACAGTGTTTATCACGCATTTTCTTAAGAAAAGGCTTTTTAAGATAAAAAAAAAAGTCACGATAATTGAATAAATAAATTTGGAACATTTTTCATAACAAATGAAAATGAAAAATTAAAGATAAAGAAAACAGAAAAAAATCTTCTTAAAATATATTATAAATAACTTTTTTATAATGCATGTAAAAATTTATTCAAATGGTTTAATTTATGAAAACTTTAAAACGATTATAAAAAAATTGCAGTTTAATGTCAATATTTCGCATAATATTACTTATAATAAACAGTTAAGCGCTTTGTGACTTTATTATTTAAGTATTTTAATCCTTAGTTATTTCTTCATTACAAAGGTTATGTGTACCATGTGACAACAATAGCGATATATACTAGAGTATTTCCATTAGTTTTCGAATTTCAATAAGTTTCGAATTTTTTGAATTGCAACTTTTGAAAGTAAGGACGATAAATATTTTGCTTTCTAAGACTTTTTTATTTCTTACTAAACTTAAATTTTTTATAAGTATATTTGATATCATAAAAAGGGTAGCACAAGGTTAAAATATAGTATATATAATAGTTAATTATATTTTACTCAGAATTTATCACTCATTTTCTTACGCAATCGACTTTTTCAGGAAAAATACCACAATAATTGAATTTCTTCAAATTTTTGTAAGCCAATTATGGAGTTCTGTATATAAACTGTCTACAGGCTGCAAAAATGTGTATATTGATTCTAAACTCCTTAAATAACTTGGTATGTCCAAAAAAAAGTTCTGATGTCATATTGGCTGTATTTTTTTATAATACGTAAACTCAATTTTCTATGAAACTTTGTTTTTGTTTTGTAATATGATAAAAAGAACTTGTGTAAAGATGTATACTTAAGAATACAAATAAACAATTCCTTCAATACACGAATAAAAATACTTATGTATATATAAATTATATTCATTAATACACACACACACACACACACACACACACACACACACACACACACACACACACACACACACACACACACACACACACATATATATATATATATACAGGGGTAGGAGTACAGAAATTTTTTTTTCAGGGCACTATTTTCAAGAAATATCAGGACATTTTTCAGGACATGTTTTAATAATTAAACAAAACCAATGTTACTTTTACATATTAATTTCTGTTTTATGCATAAAACACATTTTAGAAAGGAATAAACTATTTAATAAATTCTGAGTTTTTTAATTTTTAATACAACTATATGAAAAATGATACAGAAATTTAAACTTTCTATACTAAGCAATTTTTGAAAATTAATAAGTTACATGATAAATGCTTTAAATTAACAATTAATTTATGTATAATTGAATAATGTTCATTTTGAACTGGATGCATTAGCATTTAATTCCGATAATTTAATACTGCACTTTTTTAACATATCATTCACAGATGCAATCTCTGCATTAGCAGCAGACAGCATCATTTGTCCAACTTTCACATCACTCATATTATCATCACTGATAGCACATGCTATTTTTTTAGTTGCATCATGCAAAAGTTTTTGAGCTACACACTGATTGTCAAGCAAATTTTTCTTTTCTTTCTCAAGTTCATTAATTTTTTCTAATAGCTGCGATTGTTTAAACTTTTTTTCACAAGTAGCTTCTACATCTTCCTCATCCTTTCTTTTCTCTAATTGTGTTATATCTTTTGATTTTTCCATATATGATGCATATTCTGCATGAGATTTCTGAATATAATGCATTATTTTTTAGTATATGAAATGGAGGAAACAGAATTGCCATGCATTCGAATAACATAATGACAAATCCGTAAACTTTGAACTGTTAATTCCGATAAAGAATCTTTCTCCTTTGTCACAAGAGAATTGTTAGCTGAAAAAGCTCTTTCTGGTTGGGAATTTACATTCAATAACGACAAGCATGCTTTAACCACTTTAGAAAGAGTAGGATATTTTATATAACCACCAGCATCTTTTATATTGAAAACTGTAATCCAATATTTACAGATATTTTGATTATTATCATAATCATTTACAATCAAAGTCACATCTTCACACATGTAAAGAATCCACTCTTCATTCATCTTATCAATATCTGAAGAAGTTTTATTCGTATGAGGAATATGTTGAATTAATCTGCTAAATGAACTCCTAGACTCTTCCTTTTTTCTATTATAAGGAGACAAACACTAGAGATCTGTGAGTAAAGGATTTGTTATAGGAAGTTTTTGAAGCAAATGCTTTGAAGTTGCTATGTAGCAGCTTCTGACACTTTGTAGAAATGTTGTTTTATCAGTAAGCTCTTCCAGTATTGCTGTTGCACCATGACCTATTTCAATCTTGTTTAAATTTAGCTAATTTTTTCCTGAATCAATATTAATTTGTAGCAACTTTACTCCATTTTTTTCACAGATTTCTTTTGGGTTTAAAAATTTAAACATAATACTGCGAACAAGTTCATTTAACTTACTGTATATCACATGTACTAAAGGTTCGACTTTTTGCATTAGAAGTAAATATGGTTCAAAAGTTTTACAAAAAAATGAAACAAAATGCAGATATGCCAGAGTCTTAGGATCTTTGAAATGTTTTATAATCCGAAAATGTCTATCAGAAAGAGGATATTTCGACTCTAGGTACTTTAACAATAAAATATTCCTTTAGAACATCATATTGCTCAACAATTCTCTCACAAACTGAGCCCAAAGTTAACCAACGGTTCTCAACATGATGAAAGAAACTATGTCTAGCTAAAGTTTCTTTTAGTATTTCTAACTGTAAGGAATGATAATCTTCCCTTCTTGCAGGAGATAGTTTGAAAAATTGATGAATATCTACAGCGAATCCATCAATATTGCAATCAATTTTATCAATACCCTTACGTAGTGCTCCATGGATTATGTGTAAGCAACATGTACCCAAATCAATTAGCACTGGTAAACTTTGCTTACTCAGTTCACTATTTATTTGCTTTAAAACAGCTAAATTAACTCTTGGTCCATCCATTGACAACTGCATTATTTTTTCTTAATTCAAACCTTTATTTTGAATAAAACTTAATAAACTTTTTACAATTTTATTGGCTTCAGCATGAACTAAAAAATGTGATTCGAGGTAGCAAATGACATTTTTACCTTGTTTATCAGACCAGTATGAGATGTAAATATTCAACTGTTTCTGTATTTGTTTTGTAGTAGTTTCATCGAAAAGTAAAACAAAATATGAAGTGCCGATATCCCGAAACAAAAGAGTTTTGAAATACGGACCTAATCCAAAATTAATCATATGCATGACTTTTTTGTCAGATAATTTGAGATTTTTTGCTATGGAGGGATCATCAAAAATTTCTCCGTAAATGTTAGCTAAATCATTCAAAGATGAAAAAGAATAATTATATTTTATTGCCACCAAAAATAAAATGGTTTCAGCTTTAATGGTTTTCTCTGATATGTTTTGGGAAGCCATGATTTGTTATTCACTACTATAGTCGATGTAGAGGATTCAGATGAAGTTGATGACTTGATAGTAAATAGTGTTTGATTCTTGTAACAGTTCACAGCTTTTTTGTGTCTTAATCCATCTGCATGAGCAAGCACTTGTCTAAAACCCATATTTGAAACACTGAATTTGCTTTTGCATACAAAGCACTCCGCAGAATGAACATCGTTAACACTTCGGCACCAGGTCTTGATTAGGCATTTATTCCCATCTTGCAGTTCCGACCATCTGTCGGAAAATTTCGTTTTCCTTGGCATTTTTAAAAGAAAATTAATTGTTTTCAAAAAATAAAATACTGAGCTTGCTAATAAACATTCTTCAAAACACCCATCAAAATCTTTCAAAATGGCGCGATAGGAATTTCACGCATGCGCATAAACGTAGGCGAATAAATCTCACAATTTCGCCATCATTGTAAATTGTTGTGCTCTACTAAAACCAGAATCTTTGTCTGTAAAGGCAGAAAATAGAATTTAATGGTAAACCCAAACCTAAATTTTTTTTGATGTCAGATATTCGTGAGCAATGGCTGAAAACGAGGCGGAGACGAATGGCAATCCTATTTCCAATTTGAAGGAGAACAAAAAAGGCGGAAATTTTTCTCTTTCTTCTTGCATAGAAAGCAGTTGAAAGAAAATATATATTCCACTGGAAGAAAAGTTTACTACTGAAAAAATATAAAATTATTAATGAAAATTAAACTTTCAAAAGAATGTAATAAAAAATAAGGAATTCCAGGATTTATTTTGAAAAATAAGGACATTTCAGGACGTTTTTTAAAAAATCAGATAATTCAGGAATATCAGGACAACTCCGAGCCCTGTATATATATATATATATATATATATATATATATATTAAGGTAAAAGTGATTAATCTCCAGCGATTATATATATAATAAACTGTAATTATTTCTAAGCCCTATACTAAAAATGGTAAATGTGTTAAATTATTGAGCATTTATCACATTTCTCAACATATATATAATCTCTAACTCGGAATGGGAAATGTATTAATTATTTAGTAGTATAATGATATTTTGATTTGAAAAATAAACGTTTTCAAGCAATATTAAACATTTGGTTTTTAGGAATTTGAAGAACATTATGATGACATCGAATAAAGCTTACAATATTTTAATTTAAAAACTTAAATAACAGTTACTCTTTTATGCGTTCATTTTAGTTTATATTTTAAGATTGATGCGTTGCATAACAGCATGAGTTACATACCTGGCTTAAAAAGTAATAAAAACATAGAAAATGATCAAAATTACTAAAAGTAAAATAAAGCCGAACTTGTTAATCAATAATTATTTAATATTTATCTGAGTGAAACAGAACATTAAATTAAATATTAACTAGTACTTATAGATAAAATATTTGTCTTGTTAACTAAAAGACCTGGAAAAGCAAAACATTTCAGTTTATTAGAATTCATAAATATAGCTCCATGTCAAAGCAGATTAAACCAATATTCTAAAAAAAGACTGTATTTATTGCAAATTTACCTATTTAGGTACATTAGATTGTTATGACATTTAGAAATACCAATTTTCCAGATTTTTTACATTTGCAATTATTAGGTTTGCATTCTTCCTTGAAAATACATTGCTAACTACCAGAAGAATGATTTTCTAATATTTTTAATGCAATCAGGAAGTGATAATGCTTAATTTAAAAATAAACAAGAAAAATATTTTTTTAATAAATTGTAAAGTGATTTTCGGTATACCACTACAAAAAAATCCTTATTTTGTTCCTAAAATACAGATGTCTTCGTTTTGAACTTCTTTTATCATCGCTATTAAATTTTATGAATCATTTTTTTCTCTGTCTGTTTCTTGTAATCGTAATTTCACTGTGTCTCCAACATTACTAGAAGAAAATTTAAGATTCGATGCTTTCATCGTCTTTTTTGCCTACGATTCACAATTTTCCTTTGAACTTTTCCTATATTTCCTTACTTATTCTCTTGCCTAGTTAAAATATCTGACTGATTAAAATAGATAAATTCATCATTCTCAATCTAAATAAAAAAATAATAATAACTGTAAGTAAACAGTCATTTAGCAACGAATCATTAATTTTATTATTTGAATCATCTCTTATTTCGCTATTGATTTTAAGAGAAGGATTATTAAGTTATTTTTTATTGAATTCTGAATTTCTTCTTTGGTTTAAGGGTATCTCTGATGAAATCATTTAGGAAAGAATATGTATTCAGTTCTTCTCTATTAGAGATATCTCTAGCATTGCTTCATAAATATTACACTTTTAAGAAATGGTATTTATTATAAGTTGTACAAAGCTTTATCCTTTCCAGCATTTACTACATTTATTTTTTGCCAACCAGGAGCTTAGCATATTTTCAAAATCCAGATATGCCCACTGAATCAATTTTAAAGTCTGAGTGTGTCTAGATTTTCCATTAAATTTTTAAATCTAGCCACATTGCAATGTGTCCTTTTACGAATTGATTATTAAACACGAAATCTTTGTCCTTTTAAAGAATACATAGAATTCCAAACACAAAAAATCATAGTTCAAATGGTATACAATTTATGCAAATATGTTTTTAGAGAGTTATACTATATGAATTTCAACAGGTATTCTTGATATTTAAATTTAAATTTGAAATCCTTATCTGGCTGCAACTGAACGTCAGTTAAACCAACATTCATCTTGAGTTCATCTTTGAAGACCATTGGCCTTACAAATCTTTTCTTGTGTACCTGTGGCAACTTTCGCACAAGTTATATAAATCATTACTGTCTCACTAATATCTTTTTCGTACTTTAATCGCTCTGTATTCTGTCACCATGATTAATTGATATCTGCACTAATTTTTAAATCCAGCCACATTGCTATGTCTCCTTTTACGAATTGATTATTAAACACGAAATCCTTGTCCTTTTGAAGAATACATAGAATTCCAAACACAAACAAATCATAGTTCAAATGGTATACAATTTCTGCAAATTTGTTTTTAGGGAGTTCTACTATATGAATTTCAACAGGTAGTCTTGATATTTAAATTTAAATTTGAAATCCTTATCTGGTTACAACTGAATGTCAGTTAAACCAACATTCATGTTGAGTTCATCTTTGAAGACCATTGGCCTTACAAGTCTTTTCTTGTGTACCTTTGGCAACTTTCGCACAAGTTATATAAATCATTACTATCTCACTAATATCTTTTTTGTACTTTAATCGCTCTGTATTCTGTCACCATGCTTAATTGATATCTGCACTTCATTTATTATAATATAACTATATCTATAATAATATCAGAAAACGTATTGAATAACCGTGAATCTAACATCAATAAAGTCCCTAACAACAGTTTCAGAAAATATGATATTTAGTAAAGGCGTACGTCATAATAGTATTCATGCAGCTAAAGAATCTGAACGTATTTAGAAAAATTATGGGCATTATTGCATTTCCATTACGAGATAGGAATTGTATAAGATTACTGGGAAAGGTGATAAATACACACACACACACACACACACACACACACACACACACACACACACACACACACACACACACACACACACACACACACACACACACACACACACACAGTAATTTATACCTTTTACCATTATGATTAATAATAACTTAGTAAGATAATTTATAGCTTAATGATGATTATGATTTATCCTCGGTAATTAACGTAATCCCTTATTATATCTACGTACAGTAAGAAATTTTCAATTTTAAAACATTATCGTAACACGGTATTTATGATACAGTAATTGGAATGTGTGCTTTTTAAGATAGTCTCGAACTATCTTCTTTTCTAATGGACTCCATTGATGGAGTCCATTAGGAAATATTTGAACAGTTTAGAACTGAAGAAAAAATAGAAGCTTTAATGGAAATAGTTTAATAACACTTAAAAAATAATAGGGAAATAAAAAGGGGATTCACACCTAAAAACTAATGATCCATTGCTAAACGGCTGTTTACATGAAAATAATTTTGTGATTAAAAATGAGAATTGTGAAATAATCCATTTAACTAGACAGATATGTTCTTCAGTAGCTGCTGGTGTGAGCACGAATTCATCGACAGTTCGAAGAATGCTTATTGAAGCTGTGATATTTGCAAGAACATCAATCGAATCACAGCTATTAACTCCTGCAATGAAGATAAAGCGTTTGGATTGGGCCAAAAAATATCGATCCTGGATTGCACGAGGATGAAAAAAAGTTGTACTCAGCAGCAAAATGTATGTTTTGAACAAGGAATTTATTCCAAGATTTGTCATGCGAAGTGATAAAGAGGATCCGGGAAGAACGTGTTATACTGTTAATCTCCCTCAAAAACAGGTGTTTAGGGGACATTTTACATCTAGGGGAATAGGCAGCTGAATAGAAATTTAAAGTAACATGCATCTACAAAATACAATACAATAATAGAAAGCAAAATCATGCATATGATGCAAAAGTTCGCTGTTCTCATGGTACCTTTCAACAAGATCTAACACCATGCAATATTTCTAACTAGTAAGTAAATTACTTTGTCATGAACAGATTGTAAAGGATTTGGATTGCCCTGATAATCATTCTGAGGTAAATGACATCGAAAACTTGTGGAACATTGTAAAAAGAATCGTAAGGGAAAATGATAGCTTTACAAAGAAGACAATTATTGAAAATGTTAGAAAAATTTTGTTTTATACAGGGGGACGAGATGAAAATTTTATGTTCCTAATTTAGTGGAATCTATGCCAACCGGTAAAAAGGATTTCATTCTAGCTAGAGGAGAAAAAATTTCTCAATCGATTCATATACCATACATTTAAATTAAACTATAAGAATTAAATAGCATTAGTGAAACATTTTATGTTTTTTCAACTATGTCGTACAACAACGTATATGAATACATATAAATACATACATATGTATATATATATGTGTGTGTGTTAGTGTGTGTGTTAACGTGTGTGTGTGTTAGTGTGTGTGTTAACGTGTGTGTGTGTTAGTGTGTGCGTGTGTGTGTTAGCGTGTGAGTGTGTGTGTTAGTGTGTGCGTGTGTGTGTTAGCGTGTGAGTGTGTGTGTTTGTGTGCGCGTGTGCGTGTGAGCGTGTGCGTGTGTGGTGTGTGTGTTAGTGTGTGCGTGTGTGGTGTGTGTGTTAGTGTGTGCGTGTGTGGTGTGTGTGTTAGTGTGTGCGTGTGTGGTGTGTGTGTTAGTGTGTGGTGTTAGTGTGTGCGTGTGTGTGTTAGTGTGTGCGTGTGTGTGTTAGCGTGTGAGTGTGTGAGAGAGTATGTATGTATGTATATATACTCATGTTTATCAATTAAGAATAATTCAGAATCACACAGAAATTGAACTCTAAAATAAAAATTTCACATGTAGAATTATCACACACATCTTGAAGAATAATATGTAAATTACAAGAAATCACTTGATGGCGCCAGTAGTATGTTACAATGACGAGAGTGTGAGAGAGGAGTATATAAGGAATGGTTGCAAGGAAGTAAAATTGTTCACAAGCGCTTTAAAAAGCTTTCAGTGCAATAACCACATAGTTATGGCAAAAAAGAAGCATATGGATATGTTTTACGTGGTGGAATTATCGGCCATATGGAATGTGGACATATCCAGCTGTAAGTATCCGAGAATTTGAAATCACTCAGAGTGTCATCTCCAGGCTTTAACAACGGTTCCAAGATGATAGTAATGTGAGTAGGCGTTACAACACAGGTCTCCCTCGAGTTACAATGCCGAACGAGGACCGGTATTTGGCAGTAACTGCCAAAAGAAACACAGCACAGCAAACGGAACCCAGTATCAGACTTGTCTCGTCAGCTCTCTTCTGCTACCGGTACGACAGTTTCAAGGCAGACCGTGTAAAGACGCTCAGAGCACATTGGTTTATATGCTCGTAGGCCTATCAGATGTGTTCTACTTACCGCAATTCACTATCGGCAGCAGTAAGCCTGAAGTAGAGAGCATGCATTATGGACACCACAACGGTGGTCTTGTGTGATGTTTTCCTACGAATTCAGGTTTAGCTTTCAGTTCTCATCGGAGTTTCATAAGGAGAGGGCCGGTACCCGCTATTACCAAACGACACCATTGAATCTAGACTAGCAATCCAAAAACATTGAATTAAACTAGCAATCCAGCACCACCGTTACAGTGGTGCTGGATTGCTAGTTTAGGGAGGAATTATTTTAGGTTCCAGAACTAGCCTGCATGTTCTTTATGACAGGCCACATCGGGATGTCATTCTGGAAAAACAGGTATTTATTATTATTTCAGTGTACCATGGGTGGAGAATTTCTTTTTATGGATGACAACGCTCTTCCTAACCATGCAAACATTGTAGATGAATGACTTCAATCCGTATGGACTGGTCAGCACACTCACCGAACTGGAATCCAGTAGAGCATGTGTAGGAATGCTTCGCCGACGAATTACAACCCGTAAACTCCCTCCCACACATCTGCCGGATCTTCAAAGAATATTACTTAATGAGTAGTGTAATATTCCTCAAGATCAGATCGATAATTTAATGCTCAGCATGCTTAGGCGTTGTACGGCCTGTATTGGATCGTTTGGGGCGGGGGGCATACTATGTATTAACCATCATGCCAACCATGTTATACTGGTTTTTGTAAATAGGATATTTTTTTTGAAATTTGTTCCAGGGAGTAATTTTATTAATAAAGCCAAACATATAGTACCTTTTTTGCTCTTTAACTTTTGTTGAACAAATAGGCTTTAGAAATAACTCACGCTTTGCTTCTGTCTCTGTCTTTGCTTAACCTGCAGGACACGACATGTATATATATATATATATAATATATATATATATATATATATAATATTATATATATATATATATATATATATATATATATATATATATATATATATATATATATATATATATATATATATATATATATATATATATATATATATATATATATATATAATATATATATAATATTCATATATATATATATATATATATATATATATAAATTTCGTTCATATGAAAATAAATTAAGCTATATATTTTTTACCTTTAAACATTTTGCTAAACAAAGAAATCCGTGGGATGTTATTTCAGACAGATGCTACAGCAAATAAATATGTAATAAAACTATTTTTGGAATTATTTGTTTACTAGTTATATTTCCATAAGTTTTTAATTTAAACTGTTCTTAGTTTGATTTTAATAAAACGCACCCATTTCGTTCATAACATAGTTTTTCATTAATATTAGATTCAAACGCCTTATAACTGAAAAACTTCGTGAAAAAGGGAATGATTTATACAAGACGCGTTACACTAGGTCATACGAGAAGCTCGTACAACGCGTTTTTCTATAGCGCGGAACTAGTAGACTATGTTACGAGGCGATTATTACTGTATAATATTTTTTTCAAAAAGTGTCAGTTTTTTTTCCAATTCTATCTTACTATTTGAGTTTAAATGAGTTCCGAAGAAAAAATGGATAAAAAATCTATTAATTATTTCCATATTATATTGTTAAACAATAAACCCAATCTATATTCATTAGCCGTGGATTGCAAACTATGACAAATACATTATGACAGTTATGACAAATACATTCTGCTGCAAGTTGCTTGCATCCTGCTGATGGTCTATTGATACATAATAACTTTAATTTCTGAGAATATCATTAAAGGGGATAAACATTCTTTTGCACACTTGATTATTTAGACTCTGTATAAAGTTTCTTTTAAAAATCGCTATTATACTATAAAATTTTCAAATGTAACAATATTGCCATGGGTATTATAAAGTGAAGTAAAGCTAACATATTTGCTTTCATATTTTAACGTTATTAGTCGCACATAAAGATAATTCCACAATTCCATTTCCTTAATGTGTTATAACAAGCAAGCATCCCAAAATTTCAAAAAAGTCCTTTTCAATAGAATTTAATAAAGCAGTTTAATGTGATTAAATTTTGATTTACTACCCTGACCATTGGAAACAAATCATGGAAATAAACTTACGAGGCTTAAATTAACTATTAAATATCTTAAAATTTCACCGATAGATGTGAAAACAATCTATCTGCTAAAATTTATAAATATCTTATTGAGGGTGCTAACCATTATTTATTGCAAATATTCAACGATACATTCAAGTAATGTTCTATCCATGGAAAATTTTTTATTATTATTTGAAATCATAAACTAATACTTTTTAACTTTGTTTAAATTACAGTAATCTATTGAATTCGCTACTTTTTCTTCAAAATATATAAAATAATTTTGTGACCTACAATACCAAAATTTCAAAATAATAAAAATAATAATAAAAAACCACTGACTGGATCTTGGATAAAGGACTTTATTCATATTGATTTACCAATGTTTCAAAAAGCTGTGAGATTAAATAGATTAACTATTTATATTGCAAAACATAGAAAATTAAACGTCAGTTGAAGAAATGAATGCCTATTCCCATTTAGTTAATTCCTTATACAATTAAACGTTGCTAAAGAGATCCACAGAGCACATGCGATATGTGTACTTGTTAAACCTATGGAATTGAAAGTCTTTTGATTGGTCGTTGAGCAGTTACTATGGGTATAATGGTCTGGAGATAATTTCCTCTCCCTACAGATCAAAGTGAAAATTGAGCGAGTGGATCCTCTGATGGTGCCATCTATCAAATGAGTCTTAGAGCAAAGTCGTACTTTTATCTTCGTAGTGCTCTGATTTACACACCCTTCTAACTTAATTTCGTAGCCATCGGCTAATGAGCTTGGTTTTTCCAAGTGTCATAAGTAACAACAACAAGAATTAACCAGAGTCTTATATATATATATATATATATATATGTATATATGTAAATATATATATATATATATATATATATGTAAATATATATATATATATATATATATATATGTATATAAATATATATATAAAATATATATATATATATATATATATATATATATATATATATATATATATATATATATATATATATATATATATATATATCTTTCCATTTTATTTAACATACATAGCTGGTTCTCAGGAAATCATTTCTCACGTTATAAAATATATTAACGCACAGGGTATTGTATTATCAATACAATAATTGCACCGATGGAAAATTTATTACTTTTGAGATTGATCTCCATGTTTTCTAACTTTCACATAAAAAGTTTTATCAAACACTTGAAATATCCAGATTTTAATATTTTAAAGGTATTTTCTAATTAGAATTATATGAAGTAAAATATTATAAATTGGTTTACTGTATAAAATCAACCATTTGTAATTTATTTTGTATTCTGAAACATACCCTCTATCGGATTATTTAATTGTAATACCATTCAAACATTTGTTTTCAGAATTGTTTTGTTGAATTAACATAACTGAGTCCTTAATGAAATGCAGAAACCATTGAATTCTATATGCAAAAATATTTTTCATTACTTATTGTAGAAATGCATTACTTTCTTAGCTCTCATCAAACATATTATTCACAATAATTTAAAATTTGCGTTAGAGTTTGATTATCATATTTTTCCAATAGATTTTGAAAAGCAGAGAATCTTTGAGCTTTGCAGCAGGTGTTCTCCCTCGTATAAAAATTTGTCAACATTTCAATCGAACTGATCGAAATAAGGAATATTGATGGAGATGTCTGAAAATAGTAAATCATCTCTATGACTGAGTAGTTTAACAATGCTTTGCATCCGAGTTCTGCGAATGACAGTCGGAAATATTTTCCCCCTTCTCTAAGCTGTCAACAAGTTGCTGAGTTTACACAAGGATAATATAATATTTGCTCGTTTCAGTCAGATCTCATACCTTTCATTAAATTCAGATGCAAATTTCCTAAAATTACTCATCTAAAAATAGGAGACTAAGCCTCAAAGTTCACTTATCCTACCAACGATTTGGATTTCTGCTCACAGTTATAAAAATGCTCATGAATTTGACAATCAGTTGTATAGTTATTGAGTGGAATGACTCCAGTTGACATGGTTAATCTTATTAAATGTGGAAAATTGATTATTCAGAGAACACCTTTAAGCATTATTGAAGGGTTTGCTGATTAGGATTAACTGAACGAATTACTCTTTTTTCTAAGGAACGATGATATACTTGGCTACCTTCTCATATCAGATGTTGTTGATCCATGCTTCTGTACGTATTTTCAACTTTGTTGTATCAGAAATATGTAAATCCATATTATGATCCTGACTTTACAGAAGATTATCATTCTACATTATTTTAGGTATATCATGCTCTCAAATAAACTGTAAAGGAATTTATTATTCAAAATTAAAATATCTCCTAAAATGAATTGATTAAAATTGACAGTTGAAAAAAATTAAAGATGTACTTGAAATTTCATTTGGCTTTTGAAACTTTTGAGCTGTTTCTTTCTTTAAATTTTTGAAGACAAAATCAGAATAAGTGAAAGAATCAAATCTTTCTGCAAGCAACCAATCTTCAAATTTACAGCACGCAAATGCCAAACATACTTAGCCAAATGCAGTAAATGTTAAATTAAAGATAAATTTTATACTATTTCTGTTATATGGTAACAATTATTAATGTGGTTGAATAAATCTTATTATGAAAAGAAAATTATTAAAACTTCTAATCCATAAGAAGTGAAATAAATTACTTTAATATATTTCTCAGATTACCTTAAAAATACATAATATTTTGCTTTTTTTATTATAATTTAATAATCTCACTTTTATACCCAGTATCACAGTGTTAGCGCTTCGTGTTTCAAGACACATATTCAAGGTTCCATTCTCTGGATAGGTAAGGTTGATTCATCATTTCAGTGGCTTGATGAACTGAGTACCATATATGATTGAGGCACTGGCAATTTTGCGTTAGGCTGACCACCTAAACACATATGCTAATCCTCATGTTAAGACCAACAGATCTGACCATTGTACGCATTGGCCTACATGTAAACCATTGGGCCACTGGTTTGAATTTAAATTTGACTATTAGTCCCTTAAAATATTTTCAAGTTAACAATCTCTAATGTAAAAAAGTATATTTAGTTTATTTTTGTACTTGTGAATTTATATAACTTTTATGTAATACCTATGCATTTGTATAATATAGCATAGTACTTTTGCTCATTTGTATCAAATGCATTGTAAATTTTAGCTACAATATGAATTATTAGTAAATAAGAACATGCTAACATCTCACAAAAAATGTAAGACTTAATTACATTAATCAAATTTTTATTTAAATGATAGTTCATTTAATAAAAGAATATTTCATAATAATATTCATAGTAATATTCATAGTATATATAATCGGGAACTTATTTATTAAGTTTGATTAAATTTGCATTCTTTACAGTTTCGCACGATTAAAGCATTAACAATTTCATTAATAATTATTTTTTAGTGTTTATATTAAGGAATTTAAATAACATCTCGTTACGTACCATTTTAAAATCCTTCTCTACTATTCAAATCTTCTAAGTTGTAAATTTTATCTGAAAAATGCATAAAAGTATTTAACAACCATTCAGAATAATTGTTTTGCGGGATTTAACGACGAAAATAAAAAAATAATTAATTTAGCTCTCAATAATAACTTCTAAAATCTTTTTTGAAGTAAAAAACCTCATTTTCAAAACTAAAGAATAGCTATTATTAATTCTGAAACTAGTGTCCATAGCATAAAAAACATATTTGAGATTTTATGAGTTCACTTTCAGATAAATATGAAAGTATTCTAGAAATTGGAAATCTAGATGGTTTTATATTTTTTCTAATTTCTATCTGGATGCTTTAAAGCTGTGTAAACACTATTATTAACAATAAAAACCCGACATATCAAAGCTATAAATCATGGACATAATAAATATCATTGTATGCTTTACTTTTTGAATTCATAAAAACAGTCACGTTTAATTTCAGATATATAAACCTAATACTGAAGAGTAGGTAAGAAATAGAGCAACATTGACATAATTCTCCGTAAAAATTGCAGTAAGTTAAATACTTTAAAATGTATATCATTGTATTTCTATTTTCATTCTCAAATTAATTTGAATTAATATTTATTGATTATAGCATTTGTTTATTTGATATAATATGATAAATGTACTCAAAACAAGTTACTTTATTTCGTATTTCAGATTATGCCTATAAAAATAAATGTAAAGATAGTATTATGTGTATGCAAAACTTTTACGTGAAAATTGGTTTTAGTTAAAAATAATTTCTAGGATTAGTTTTATTTGCATTTGTAAATGTAATGTAACCGAAGGTGTGTTATAATTATTTACAAGGCAGAATGCCATTTAGTGTTAGATTATAAGGAAGTAGTTTTCTTATTCCAGAAATCGCGAAAGCATTTTATTGCTAATGACACTGATGTGCAAACATTTAGGTATAAATTTTACACCTCTAAAAGATGGGTTATGTCATTCAACCTAGAAAACGTTGACGATGTTCATTTGTATTTTCCAGCTTATTTACAGTATATACCCAGCTAAAATTTTCAGAGGGCTCCAAAATTTTTGAGACCTGTACTAATTGTTTCACTGAACAAGCCACGCCAGAACACATCCTTCAGTGTCTGGGGTTATCCAAGCAAGATTTTTACGACAATTCTTTGATGGTGATAGATTTTTTGGGGATGTTTCACGTTATGGACCTGATGTAGCACTGCTGGCCGAAGGGGAAATGCAACAACAACAATATATTTGAATGGTTAGAATTCTGGATTTTCTCTCAATAGCTCATGGATTTTATTCACACTTCAAGCTAAGGTGCTTGTAATCCACTTTAAAATGCTGGTCCTAGCCTAATTAGCCTTCTTGGGCAGAAAATGATCGTTGTAGGTCAACTAAACACACCTGGCTCATTTGTAAGTGCACAACAAGTTTGTTGGTACTCATAATGCATGGAAAATATTATTTTCCTTTATATAAATGCAGATATTAACAGTTTCTTGTAATTAAATCTCAAAAACGATCTGAGCTCTAAAAAAAACTCATGAAAATGTCTCACACTGGTTAATCTTAGTTATTTTACCACTAACAGGAAAGTGGAAGTTTCCTGAACATCGTCTCATATAAAGGCAAATACATCCAATATGATCAAGATTTTGTTTGTGTTTGTTAGAAAACAATACAGCCATAGAGCTTATTCTGAAATCGAAAGTAAATCCTTTTGTTTACTAAATTATGTATATTTTATATTGCCCAATTAAAACCAGTTGGTACAGTTTTAAAAACAGCAGTCCTCTGTCTTTGTATGGTCCACGTCTCCTGACGTTCAAAGGCTGTAATATTACTTTTTAGCTGTAACATTATGGCCTTGATGATCTGGCTGGTTTGGGCTTCGTTCTCTTTATCCGAAGGTAGTGAGTTTGAATTCCGGCTTAATCGAAGATCCGTCGTATTCTACCAATATGAAGGTTATTGAGGCACGTTAAATATGTCGAGGTCACAATGTCCTTAAAGTAAAATGATACCTCTGGAAATGGCCTTCTGCTTGGTGCCTAATTCATAATCCAGAAGACTTCAATTAGCTGTTTCTATCTAACGAATAGTCTCAGGGATTGGTACAGGGAATCCTGCTGGTGCAACAACAAAATTCCACTTTGCCAGTGAATCGGACATCTTATAAAAATATTTTGTTTGTTCATGGTTTCATGGACCTAGATAGCTAATATGTTAACTAGATGCGATGTGAGAAAAATTAACAACAAATGAATTATAATATTTCTTTTAAACAATATATATACAACAAAGATTTTCTGGAATATGTTTCCACATTTGAAAAAAGTCCGGTTATTTTTTGCTTTTGAGCAGCAACATTACAAATTGCTACCATTATTTTTGTCTTAATATGATTTGCTTGCAAGTTTATTTATCATGAGATGATGCCTGAACAGATATCTGATGAAGTTAACGTAAGTTAAAGAAATTATCATTTTTCAAAAAGTTTGAATTGCCTTAATTAAAAGGATAGGAAAAGTTGATTTGCAGAAATGATAATCAACTTTTCCCATGTTGCAAAAACTATGTTGAGAAATTTCAATATTTTATATAAGTTAATGTCTATTTGAAAATAGGAGCAATAAAAGGAAGCCATTTATGCTAAGCTTACATTTGTTTGATACAGTTTCATGCTATCTATGCCAGAAACCAGGAACCTTGTAACATGCTAAACCAATATGAAGCAGAGGGCCAAACAACAGAAAATATTTGAAAAAACTCAATTTCAGCGACAATATGTGCAAAGTTTGAGAATAGAAATAAATTGATTATGAAAGATTTTGAGAAATGTAAATTATTTTAATTTTTTTTAACGTAAGAATTTTTATACGTGTAAAATTAAGGGCACAGATGCCATATAATGCAGGATTCTTAATTCTGAATTTTTTTTGGTAATAAAGAAATATTTTCAAGATCACGCATTGCGACGTGCGCGATGATGTAAATACTAGGGTTGTTAAAATGGAATTTTCTGCCTAATTCTTCTAAGTCTTCCTATCTATGATATAATAAAGACCAGATTGTCAAAAAAACAAGAAAACCTGCAGAAAATTCCCCAAACTTAGAACTTGCCATCCCGAATTAGACGGCATCTTATCCAAAGTAAGCAACGCAAAATATGACAATTCTTTCACCACGTATAAAATTAAAAATTGTAGATATATTGCTTTTAAATACATTTAATAAAAGAAAAATTATCATCATAAATATCAGAATATAGTTAAACAAAATATTAAAATATTTAATGAGAACCTTCTCCTTACATCATTAATCTTAATATTGAAGTATTAAATGGGTATAGAGTGCAGAGTAACAGGAAAAATTATACTGCGTGCCACATCTTGCAGTCATTTCATCGGTTGCCGACGTCCCATCTACACTTTCGAAAAGTGATGAAATTTTTCATGCCTCAACTTAAACGTAAAATTAGAATTTAATAATTCCAATATAAAATTATCTGATAGTTAATAAGCCCTTAAACGTCTTTTTGTCGACATGTAAAAAATGTCCACAAAATCTCTGCTTTTCTTTTCAATGATTTTTTTCCTCTGAAAATAACAAACAAAAATTAACACATATTTCTGTATTTCTTAATAATTTACATCTATTTCATTGCGTATTCATGACTAATGAAAAATAGAAGGTCTTTGTAAGTAATTTAATATCTGTTGAAAGTTAGTCATAAAAATGTTTGTGCACAAAAAAAAAATCTACGCCTGTTAGTTATATCAGAACTATCAATTTCATTGAAATTTGTGTGAAATAAAGTTTTTGCATTAAGTATATTTTCTTAACGATTTTGTGTTTAATCTAAATGTATCGTAGTTATTTATAGAAATCCTTTTATAATCCGTTGTTAAATCGATATCATTTTTTTTCTGTTTCAGAACCTCTTATACTCTGTCTTTAAAACATTACCAAATAATATTTCTTGTTTTTATATGCCTAACTAAAAATAAGCTATGAAACCAATTTTAAAGCTGGCGTTTTATTCCCTAAATTTAAATCTCTTATAAATGAAAAAAACTAAATATGTTCATCATATTATAAAAATCTAAATAAGTTAAATAGTTTAGCATTGCATGTATATTTTTTATATTGTGTCAAAAATCAATTTATATTCTTTGAGGCTGATAAATGTCCTTCAACTATTTGCTTGTTTTAAATACTTTGGTTTTTTCTAATTACATTTTTTTGGAATTTATAAAATGCAATTACGTTAAATTTTATCAATATGAATGGAATAAATTTTTATCAAGCTTCGTTGAATTTTATTTATAGAAAGATAGAACTCGTAATATATAACTTAAACATGAATAAAAAACAACAACTTTTATTTATATTGAAGCCGCAATCATAAGAAAATTCATGAATCGCGTTTACTTATTCTACGAGTTAAAGCAACTTGATTTTAAGAGATAATATATTAAACATTTCTATGTAAACTCTCATGTATTTATATATTAATACACACTCGTGTCCATAAATTAAGGATAATGCCAGTTCAGGCAAAAAAAAAAACTAGACTTATGAGTAAAGTCTAATTATTGCACAAAAGGTAGAGCAAAAAAACGATGCTATATGTTTGACATCATTAATAAAAATTGCCATTTTTACACCTCGCAGCAAATTTAAAAAAATAACCTATTTACAGAAATTAATATAACATGGTTGGTATGATGGTTAGTACATAGTATGCCCCCAGACGATACAATACACAACGCCTAGGCATGTTGGGTATCAAATTATCGATCTGATCTTGGGGAATATTACACCACTCATCAAACAGTGCTATCCCAAGTTCTGGTAGACATGTGGGAGGAGGTTGATGAGCTGCAATTCATCGGCCAAGCATACCAAACACATGCTCTATTGGAATCAAGTCCGGTGAGTATGATGGCTAGTCCCTACGGGTCATATCCTCCGATTGAAGGCATTCGTCCACAATGTTTTACATGGGGAGGACGGGCGTTGACTTCCATAAATAGAAATTCTCCACCCATGGCGCCCCGAATCAAACATACATGATGTTTCAGACTGAAGTCCCGATAGGTGTAGCCTGTCATGGCTACATTCTGAACATATAGGTTAGTTCTGGAACCCGTATTAATTTTTCCCCAAACGAGCAATTCTGCACCACCGTAACGATATCGTTCAATGGTGTTTACTTGGTGGTAACGGGTACTTAGCCCTCTCCATATGAAAGTCCGGCGACAATAAGACTGAAAGCTAAACCTGGACTCATCGGAAAACAATGCATAAGACCACTATTGCGGTTTCCAAAACCCATGCTCTCTACTCCAGGCTAACCGCAGGCGACAGTGAGTTGCGGTAAGTGGAACACATCTGACAGACTTACGAGCATATAGACCAATGTGCATTAAGTGTCTGTACACAGTCCCCCTTGAAACTGTCGTACCGTTAGCTGAGAGCCTAAGAACCAGTCCCGAGAGATTTGGAAAGAATATGATATTGTAATTCCAGGAACAATGGCCTAGAGTCTATTCCTGGAAAAAGGTAGAACTAATCTGTAATTTGGCGATTTTTTTGTAATTTCAAATCTCTTAATTTCAACTCCGACCTACACCTCTACGTTGGTAAGATGCGAGACGGAGTAAGTGAATTGATGAAAGTGATAATGGACCAAATACAGGAGATAGCACAATTAAAAGCACAAAATAAAACGGCTAAGTCCTATGCAGAAATAGTACAACAAACCAATAAAACATATCAAACACAAAAGAATCAATCTAAAATAAAAGAAACTAGAGATAGATCTAGACAAAGGAAAAGCAATCTACTTCTGATTTATCCAAACACAGAAGGAAAAACATCAGATGACACAAGGAAAATAGTAAAAAGTATAGTAGATCCGGCGAAAGTTAAAGTTAACCTTAACAAAACAAGATCTATTAGGAAAGGAGATATAATCATAGAAACTAGTACTGAACAAGATATAGAAACTATTATAAAAGAAATACAAAAACATGATAAAAATGAAGAATTGGTGGCAACTAAACCTATAAAAAGAAAACCAAGAATTATTTTATATTATGTAGATAAAGAAATCGAAAAAGAAGAGATAATAACAAAAATAATACAACAAAATAATCTAGAAGAAGATTTTGGATTAGAAGTACTATTTAAATTTAATGGTAAATATGGGAACAATTGGATTTTAAAAGTAGATAGCAGAGACTATCCCAAAATTAAAGACCTTCGCAAAAGACTGTAAGAATACAGAAAAGTGTGGAAGATGTGGACAATCACACAGAAAAGAAAAATGTGAAAATGAATACAAATGCAGCGATTGTATAGAACACAATGAAAAATTCAAAACTGATCACGGGGCTAAAGATAAAAAATGTAACATATATGAAAGAGAGTTAAACAACATAATATCAAAAATAGATTATGGCCTATAACAAAAGCAAAAATTGTATAAAGTTCCTACACCTTAATTTAAACCATTGTCATGCAGCTAATCTCTTAATAGCCCAAGAATTACTTAAAGAAGAAATAGACATAGCCTCCATTAATGATCCATACGTATATAAAAATACAGTAGTAGAAGTCCCAAAACAATACCGAATAATAGCAACCTCTCAACCTAAAACAGCTTTATTGATTCTAAATGAATATAGAGTAATTACAATATTAGAGAAAAGCGAAATAATAATAATAAAGATTGAAACAAACGACTTAAATCTAATCATCTGCTCAACATACATACCACCATCACAAGAAATTGAAGATATATTAGAACAAATAGAAAACTTAATTATAAAATATAACAAAGATAAATGGTTTATCTTTGGCGATTTTAATGTTAAATCTTTCATATGGAGCCCCAGAAATACTGATAACAGAGACCAAAAATTAGTTGATTTCATATTCAGGCAAAACTTAATAATAGAAAACAATCCAAATAGTAAACCAACATATGAAAATGTATTAGGAATAAGCTGGATAGACTAACTAATAACTAAAAACTTAATAAAGGAAGAAATAATAGATTGGTGTATAAATGATAAATTTTCAGCTAGCGATCATAATATTATGACTTGTAAATTAAAAACAAACATAAATAAAAACCAAAGAGAAATAAGATATAATAGGAAAACGCTGAACTGGCAGATACTAAGAAATGAATTAAATAATTTAACAGAAGAAATAAACGAGGAGGTGATAGATCAACTGGAATTAAATGAACTCATTGAAAAAGTAGAAACAAAACTTTCAGACATCTGTGTAAAGAGCAAAAAGAAAAATAATAAGAAGCGAAAACATTCAAACTACTGGTGGACAGACCTACTAACAATACAAAGGTCAAAAGTAAGAGCCCTCAGAAGAAGATATCAAAAAGAAATAGAACAAGATCAGAGACAGACAATAAGATTAATATTCAAAAGAGAAGCCGCCAAATATAAGAAACAAATCATTAACACTAAACAGACTGCGTTTAAAGAATATTTAAATTCAATCACGAATCAAAACGCATTTGGCAATTATTATAAATCTATAAGACATAATTCAAATCAAAACATAATAAAAATGGTCCAAAAGCAAGATGGAACAATAACCGAAAGTATAAAAGAAGCAACTGATATTATATTAGAATATAATTTTCCATATGAAGATATAACACAAATAGAAGAAAAATATGAAAACAGAAATGAAGAAGACATATATATAAGAGAAATAGAAAAAACAATAAAAGAAATGAAAATAGGAAAAGCGCCGGGCCTTAATAATGTAGAATTAGAAGTATATATAGGACTATTTGACATATATAAATCATGGTTTACGAAAATAATAAACAAATGTTGGATAAAAGGAGAATTCCCAAACACATGGAAGAAAGAGAAAATAATATTAATACCGAAAGAAGGCAAAGACTTGACTCAAAAAGACTCATATAGGCCGCTATGCTTGTTACCAATATTCGGAAAGATATTAGATAAAATCATTTTGAACAGACTAACTTACACTTTAAATAATCAAGACATCATAAATAAACAACAATATGGTTTCACAAAAGGTAAAAGTGCAGAAGACGCAATATTTGACTTAACTTCAAAAATCAAAGAAAATAAGAAAAATAAGCAATATACCTGTATGTTATCACTGGATATAAAAAATGCCTTTAACTCAATACGAAGAAATAATATATTGGAAGCTCTGAATAAATATAATCTAAAGAAAAATTTATACAGTATAATACGCTCATTTTTAGACAATAGAACTTACTTGAATTCAGCTAACATACCCATAAAATATAACATTGGAGTCCCACAAGGATCATCTTTGGGTCCAACATTATGGAACATTATTGTTAATGAGCTACTGGAAACAAAGTTAGAAGAAAACACAGATATACAAGCTTACGTGATGATATAATTATAATGTGGAAAGATAAAACATATTACAAGTTCTCCAACTTAACAATATCAGATATAAACAAAATTGAAAACTGGATCTACAAACACAAATTAAACCTTAGCATAAATAAAAGTTATTACACGATATTTACAATTAAAAAAGATATATCCAGAAGACCAACTCTACAAATAATGGGACAAAAGATAAAATACTCAAACAATATAAAATACTTAGGTGTCATATTAGACTCAAGGCTCAACTGGGCAGAACATTTAAATTCCCTACAAGAAAAAATATTCAGTTTCATAAATAAAATAGATAGAATAACTTGGGAAACGTGGGGTCTAAGACCAGAAATCATAAAATAATATACAAAGCAGTTAATAGAAAGGATAATAACATATGGATCAATAGCCTGGTACAATAACACTGTTAAAATGAATATAAAAATAAATCAAATACAAAGAATAGCTTAGATAAAAGAATAGAATTAAAAATAGCCAAAACATAACACAGTTTCAACAGAAGCATTACAGGTACTGACAGGATGCCCACCATTAGATAGCATAATAAATTACAATAGGCAAAAATACTTATTAATAAATAAAGAATTAATTATAAATATAGGCAATATGAAGCTGAACAAAGAAAACACATACATTAAACAAGTAAAATACAAGCCTCCTTGGAAAACGATAGAAATCAATTGAACCAATTCAATTAATATGCAAGACATATTCACCGATGGCTCCAAGATTGACAATAAAGTGGGATCAGCAGCGATCATAGGCAAAGACAACCAAATAAAAGACATAATCAGACACAGACTAAATGACCAAGCAACAGTTTACGAGGGCGAAGCTCAAGCTATTTTGTCATCCATAGAATATACAATTAAGAATAACATTGAAATATGCCACATACATTCTGACTCAAGATCAGTATTAGATACAATAAAATCAGGAAAAACAGAAAATAAAACAATAGATAAAATAATAGATCTGATTCAAAGCAATAATATTACTTATACTTTTCATTGGATTAAAGCACATAAAGGAATAGAGTTAAATGAATTGGCAGATCTAAATGCAAAACAGGCTACAAAAGGAAATAAAATAGACTACATAGTACCATACACAAAACAACAAATTAAGACAATAGTTCATAAACATATACTGAAGCAATGCCAGACGAAATGGGAAAATTCAAATAAAACAAGAAGATTATACAATATATACCCAAGAGTAAAAGAAAATAGAATATCAGCAGACTTCCTCCTAAACCAGATTAAGACAGGCCACGGAGCATTCGCAACATACCAAAATAGATTCTTTAATAAAACAGATGCCAATATGATAACCTAAAACAAGACATAGAACATATAATCTACGACTGCAAACAATTTGATGAAATTAGATTGAAATACTCTCTTCCCAACTAATTATAAAATAATAGATCTGAATAACATGTTGAACAACTCCAAGATAAAACGAGGAATCAAAGAAATCATGTATAAAATATTTATAAACTCAATACCCACATAGTTATAAATTATTATAATATTAAACTTAATATAATCCTATGTTAATTAACTAAGTTAGTTAAATATATTTTGTTTTAAACAACACAATTTTGTTAATAAACTAAGAAAGTTTATATGTTTTTGTTTTAATAAAGGCAAGTAGCCCAATCTTCCGTCTTGGGTGAGTCTGGGTGGACCGCAGGCTGGTGGCAGCCGGTCTGCGTGCAAGACTCAGACTACGCCGGGATGCTACGTACTGTTTGGCCAGCGCAGATTGCTGCTGACATTGGATTGGAAGCCGGAGTTCCGGCCTCCGATCAACCATGGGCCGAGTGCTCTCCTGGCGGATTGCTGTCCGCGATTAGTCATTTTTCGCTGCCGAATACCTTAGGGTGGGACGGCCTTATAACATCTAGCGTACCGTTAGCTGAAGACAGCTGACGAGACAAGACCGATGGTGCGCTCCGTCTGTTTTTTTTTTGGCAGTAACTTCCAAATACCGATCCTCCTTCGGCGTTGTAACTCGGGGGTGACCTGTGCTGTAACATCTACTCACATTACCATCATCTTGGAACCGTTTCCAAAGCCTGGAGATGATACTCTGGGTGGTTCCAAGTTCCTCGGATACTTCCAGCTGAGTACACATTCCAAACGGCCGATAATTTTCATACGTAAAACATCATCCAAATGCTTTCTTTGTGCCTTAAATATGCAGTTATTGCACTGAAAAGCTAGGCTTTTAAAACGCTAGTGAAAAATTTTACTACTTTATAAGCATTCCTTATATACCCCTATATTACACTCTCTTCTTTGTGACGTACTGTCTGCGCCATCTGGTGGTGTCTTATAACTTGCTTATTATTCTTCAGCATACTTGTGATAATTCTACATGTGAAAGTTTTATTTTACAGCTCAATTTCTGTGAGATTCTGAAGTATCCTTATTTAAGATCATGCGTGTATAGATTTATATTATATACTTTTCTTTCGATTTTTCTGAACGCTACAATTTTCACCACTTACATTAATACACGTATTCTTATTAACATTCATAATCTTCATCTCTTGAGCAGTTTCATATTGAATAAACTTTTATAATGTATCGACAGAAACCATTTTGAACTTTGCAAAACTATACGTTTCAGCGGCATAGTGTGCAATCACAAATATTGTATCAACTTTCGTTGGTACGAAAGGAGTTTGACTGCTGACTGCTGCTTGGCTAGTATATTCTCCAGATCTGAATTTAATAGAGAGAATACCTGATGAATGATTGTCGAGTAATCTGTCTGTCTGTGATGATATATATATATATATATATATATGTGTGTGTGTGTAGTATGTATGTAATATATATATATATATATATATATATATATATGTGTGTGTGTGTGTGTATGTATATATTACAGTATGAATAGATTGAATTTTGTAATATTCGATGGAAAAATTTTAAGCTTCAAATTTCTTGTCAGAGTTTAGTCATAGATTCTTTATTGTCCCGAAATTTAAAATTCGCTTATTCGCTTACTTTTCTCACTTCGTTACATTACTTATTGAAGTTGATTTTCTCAAGCCAAATTTCTTTATTTTCTGTGCCTCATAACAAATGCGTGTCATTTGTGTATTATAAGAAAGTTCTTTCTATTTAATATGTTCTTTTATATTATTCACTAATTAATTATTTCTCATTTTCAGGACGAATCAGCATTAGTGGTATAACTCTATTCAATTTAGTAGCAACATTGGGAAAAATCATGGAACTTGCATGTAATTGGCTACATGATACTCCCATGCCGGCTTTATTAGTCTCCATGATAATCATCTTTTTTGTTTACTGGTCAGTCATCATACTCTAATTTGTTTTAACATTCAAAAAGCATATGAAGATTACAATCTCAAAGAGTATTCTAGTAGAATATAAAATAAATTATCATTTTTATCATAAATTATCATATTTGTTAAAATTTCTCAATTATTTATTTCAAATATGAAAATAATTGAGTGAGGTGTACTCATAATTATTTTCAGAAGAAGCAGTTATTATGTTAAAAACAGTTAAGTTAGATTTAACATTATATATATATATATATATATATATATATATATATATATATATATATATATATATATATCATAATTATTTGATAATTAATTCACATACTCTAGATTGAGATTGCTTATATTTTAAATGAAATACACTGCTGGACAATTGCTATGGACGGATCACAAATTGCAATGTAGCATAACATTAAGCGAGACTTGAAGCCTTGTAGGATAAAATATAGTTGCCACACTGTTCAGACATTAGAATAAAGAATTCGACACCATTAGAATAAAGAATATTTATTGTTCTGGAAAGAACAAAAACTGTGAAATATCTGAAAGAATAAAATGTTCATTTGATGCTGCATACGAAAAAATGGAACAATGCATCTAAAAGTCCACAGGCACCTTGAAGAAAGATATCGTACGGGATGTGTCCACCGTGGAGTGTGATGCAACATTCCACACGTCGTATCATACTTTGCACAACATTATCCAGCAGCTGGTGAGGCAATTTATCCCATTCCTCTGTCAGTGCAAGGATGAGGGCGTTCTTGTTTGTCGGATGATAGTTTCGAACAGCAACTTGCCTCCTCAAAGCATCCCACACATTTTCAATAAGGTTTAGATTTGGAGAACGTGATGGCCATATGAAGCGTTGAATACCCTCGCTGTCTAGACAATCCTGAACAGTGAGTGTTCGATGACATGTTACGTTGTCATCCATAAAAACAAATTTATCTCCGACAGCATCAGGGAAAAGAGGAACATGAGGGAGTAGTACTTCATTATTGTATCATTACCTCGTCATAGTCCCATTCGCACATGTAGGAGAGTGCAGCCATTGATCATGATGCCGGCCCACACCATGACTGCATATCGGATATCAGGCCTTTTCCTGGATATTTTCTGGACGATAAGCAGTACCACTCTCGCGCCAGATTAGTTGCCGTCTACTATCCGATGACAGACTGAACCTACTTTCACCTGAGAATAGTACGCATGTCCAGTCCTGTTCAGTCCAACTACGATGCTGACGACACCATTGCAAACGGGCAGTACGGTGCTGTCTGGTCACTGGGACACACACAACAGGTCTGAGGGCGAATAGTCCTCCTCCCCTCAAACGTCTGGCAACAGTTTTTCGGGTGATCTGCTTTCCTGAGTTAGCAAGAAACTGATTTGCCACCTTCTGAGCTGTGGTGTGCCTGTTCCTTTCTGCTGATAGACGATATATCTGTCTTCTGCAGGCGTCGTACTTCTAACACGACCTTCCATGTGCCGCCTACTACACATTCCAGTAGTTTTAAATGTTTTCCACAGCTGTGAAACAAAGCTGTGAGCGATGTCGAACTCCCTGGCAACGTCTGTTGTTCTTCGCCCTTTTTGGATCTTTCCAATAATTCGGCTACGCATGAAATCATCTAAGTGATGTCGGAAAGATATGCCAAAAATTTCAAGTTCGTCTATTGAATCTTTCCTGTAAAACTTTGACTTGAAACAACAACTGTCCACACGCATAAAAACCTTTAAAGCTCTTATGAACGCTATCAAGTGATAAACAGACTTGGAAAAAAAAAGTGCATACGCATACTTCTTTTTACTGTATCCCGCACTTATTCTAATTTTCCACATTTTGCTTCCTTTCATTTTATGGTTGCTATGGATGTTAGTGTTATCCATCCTTAGCAATTGTCCAGCATTTTATAATTTTTTTGTATTTATTTTATTGCTTATATCTATCATTTGCTAATGATTTGTACTCTAGCATACACATATATTAGTGACTTTTGTTTGCGGAATTTCTCTATAAGAATTTAGTAATCTGTACTTATCTCATAAGCTTGAATTCCACTTTGAGCAAGGATACTTATGATGTTTTGTGCAAACTTTTGCATTTGATGTCTTATGCAAACTTATGCATTTGGTCTGAGAATTGTCATTAAACTGAACTATAAATTTTGCAAAGTATATCACGGTAAATGTGTACATTGCATTGTGGAAGTGATAAAACCCCATACAGAAATAACTTTCTAAGGAAATCAAAATATTGAGGAAATCAAAACACTTTTACACACAAGTACAACATTCATCACTCATTATTTTTCAATTGTAGCTGTAAATCGTCTACGGTATATTCCAAACCAAAGATCTTGGTTTTACTTTGGGCAACAATGAATCTTATATATCTAATTATCAAATAATATTTTTATTAAATATACAAAACTCGTAAAATAACGTACTTTTAAATGAATAAATATATTTACAATAAACTAAACTCTGTGGCATAACACCCCATATGGGCAAGGCATATTGGGCCCCCAGTTGGTTTTCCTGACCAAGAGGCCCTGAGGTACAAAGCAAATGTCCCAATTAGGTGATCGCGTGAATAATTATATAAACCCCCAATACCACGAAACCCCCAGTGTTTAGTTCCCAAGCATACTTGATAGTCAGTTTATCGAGTCACTGAAGAGATGAAAGGCTGAGCCGAGGATACTAGGACCTGTGGCTTGGGAGCGATATGTACAATTATGTCACATACATTCTGGAAGTGATTATATAAAATAATTGTCCTGTTAAAATAAACTGATATGTAAAATTAGATTTATATTACATAATTTTTAAAAATTGGAATTGAAAGTTCAATAGAAAATACAAAGGTAATGAATACAATGGAAGAATATTTTTAAGTAGTTTGACTTATACTTATAATAAGCGGTCATAGTTATTAATTTGAGAAAGAAATCAAATAATAATAATAATAAAGACAAATGATAAAACATGTCTTTTTAAACAATAATGTTCAGATTCAAAAGTTTAAGTACAAAGAAGGATCATTTTAACAATTTTTCTGCTTAATTCCTTGTTTTTTTCAAGATAATTAAGAAAACATATTAATGGAATAAAGATTTTTAATTTAATTTTTAAATTAAAAGCAATAACTTTTGAAAATCAAATATTTCAGAGCATTTAATGAATACTTCTTAATTGTGGAAAAAAAGATAAATTTAGGATTGAATTTAAATCTCCGAAATTGTTCTAAATACATCGCTGACTATTAAAATTGAACGAAGAAGATCATATTTTACGAATGTGAAATATACGTAAAAAGATGGAATTATAGGCAATTGATTTGACTCATTTAGTTTAAAGAGGTAACGGTAGTGACACACACCATGCGTTTAAATGAAGAAATCACCCAGCAGTTTCCTCAAAGCGACAAAATATGCACTTATAAGCAAGTGATTTAGCACATTTATATTTAAAAGGTAATGATGGTGATACATACCATGCATTTAAATGAAGAAATCCTGCAGCAAGTTGCTCACAAGCGAAGAACAAATATTTACTAGTATTGTTTTGATTTTGATAAAGGGGAAATTGCTGCCATTACTGGAATTATCACAAAAGACTTTGAGTTGTTTCTATTCATGCTACTTGTATGAATAGAGATCCTGCGTTGTTTGCAAAACATGAAATCAGGACAGCCATGTGAAATGCTAAGCAGGATACCAGCACCATGCTTTTATTAAAAATTGAGAAGAACAGCGTGGCCTTGCGTGACTGAACAGCAAAGTCACGTGCCTTGAAAGAAGAACAATTATCTGTTTGCAAGACTGCAAATGACTGTGTCGGAAACTTCAGTGTCAAAGGAAATGATATAAGCTATCATATCGGCAACCATGGGTTTCCTTGCCTTTCTGAATCTGTTAAATAGAAAGCAGTGAACTGTGTGATCCGTGACTAATCTGAACAAAGAATACCGAGATATACAGATCTCGTATTGGTACACATCATGTTTGTCTCATTAGTGCTGGGTGGTTTTCTGGGGAACAAGCATGGTAATCTTTGTTCCCCAGAACATGCATTTGATATTTTCATATTGCCCCATAGGAGATCAATATAAAGATGTCAAACTCACATCTCATTTTGCTTCAACTGGTAGCTTTCGTATTTTGAACAAAAGTCATCAGTTTCTGTTGTATTAAGGATTCTGTTGTATTATTTATTCTAGCTCTGCAAAACATTGTTTCAACAAGATAAAGTCAGCTTCTGTATTGTATTGTCCGCACTTTCTTAACTAATAAGATACACCACCATTATCCTTGCCATCTCGTTCCTTAAAATTCCAACCAATAGAAAACGGTTAAGGAATATTTTATGAGTAGCTGACCGTTTAACATACGCCTGTCCCTGTGTTAGATAAATTGTGGCGTTGTGTTGTGGCGTCTCTTTATATGTACCAACACACTCTATTCTATCAATGTTTGTCTCTGTGACCTGACATGCAAATATTGATATTAATGCCAAGGTTTCTTCTGAAAACTCATTACTCAGGAAAGTTCTGAATTTCTGTGATTTCTTTCCACTTGTTATTTATTCCTTAAAACTCCAGCCAATAGAAAACGGTTAAGGAATATTTTGTGAACAACAAATATGATTTTATTATTCACATTTCTTCCAGGTTTATCAGTTTTAATGGACATTAGCGTATTAATGGTTTCGTAACAAACATGTTTTAATTTACGATACATTTAACAAAAAATATATAAGTAAACATTATTGATATTTTATATAAATTTATAAATTTATTGTTTTTGTATTTTTAATTACGAATTTATTTTTAATTATTTAATAGTTAAAACGTGTTAAATCTAATAAAATGCATTTCAATTCTAGGTATTTTAACAGAAATCCTGACTACTGGAAAAAAAGAGGAATACCATTTGCCAAACCTTCTTTTTTCGGATATTTTTTGGATTTACAATTAAGTGTAATATTATTATTGTATTTTCTAACAGCACATTTAAAATTACCATATGTAATATTTTCCTAAATTTTACAATTTTTAAAAAATTTTATATATGAAAAAAATAAATTTGATGCGCTTCTAGAATTAATATAAGATAGTAAAATAGGGATTCTATATGTATATATATATATATATATATATGTATTGTATATATATATATATATATATATATATATATATATCTATATATATATATATATATATATATTGTATATATATATATATATATATAAGCGAAAAGTAAACAGATTTTTTGAAATAAATATTTGTATATTTTTTTACAAAATCATTTCAAATTAATTTGAAAATGAAGAGTATGATTAATATTTAAATATTAATTATATAACTAAAGTTAGGAAATATTTAAATGATTCACGTTACTACATTACGTTTTAAATGCAGAAGAAAAGAGATTTCATTTAGAATGACATAAAGTTGAATGTTTGATTCTGAAAACTATATTTTGATTCTTTTTCTTGAGCAGTTATCAAAATTTTTCTTTTTTTGAACCTGTATTTGCTGAGGAAAAAGAAAAAAAAATGCACACACACATATTTTAATATTCTTTATTTTAAACTGCAAAATATTAATAATATAGTGATATAGATCAAAGTATATAATTTTTATTAAAATTTATTTATTCCAATTTAAAAATTAAAAATGCTTTGTGCGAATGAGACTTTTGAAAAACATTGAATCGTCTTATTTTTTAGGGCTTTGAAAATATGGAATTGGAAAGATACTTTAAACTCGGGAAATTATATGGGTAAGTATATATATATATATATATATATATATATATATATATATATATATAATAATGACAAAAACTATATATTAAGCAACTTCTACATGTTTAATCAATTACTCAATTTTACACACAAATGCCCAATTTTAATTTAAATTCCTGATTCTTACAATTTTAATGGATGCTATTAATGAAAAATATGAGCCCAAGAAGCTAAAATAAATTTAAGCATTAAAATGTGCAAAAATGATAGGGAAGTTTTAATTTAATGAATTGCAAAAGTAAGGGGACATTAACAAGCAATTTAAAAGTTATTTAATGTGTAACTTTCCGTTTCCATATTTATTATTCCCAATAATTTTAAGCATATTAAGTGAGATATAATGATTATTGTACAGAAATATCTACAAAAATTTAATAATTACAGAAAATCTTTAGTTTTTGAACTAGTAAAACTATATTCCTTCTTGATGTCGGGGAAAATCAATTTTTTATTGATTAAAATTAAATAGAATAAATATGTAAATAACATTTGTGTAATCTTGTTTTTAATATACTCATGTGGAAGTTAAGTTTCCTTTTTCTATTGAATACATTTTGTTGTTATTTATGACATTTTGACAAGCCAAGCTCACTCTTCCCATGACTATGTGAATATAAGTCATTACGGCGCGCCTTTGGTTTAACCAGAGAATCCCGAATGTGATCATACGACTTTGCTCTAAGATTTCTCAGATAGATGACACCACCAGAGTATCCATTTCTTCAATTTTGACATTGATTTGAAGAGGGGGGATATATTTTCTCCAAATCATTACACCCATGGTAACTACTAAACGAATGGCCACAGGACTTTCGATTCTACAGATTTAACGAGCATTTATGTCACATGTACTCGGTTTGTCTTGGATAGCATTGGGAATCGATGTCCTAATTACTAGGCTGCTGGTTCATTAGGGCGTCGTTCTAATTATAGGAAGGTAGTGCGTTCAAATCCCAGCCTAACCAAAGATCCATTGTATTCACTAATGATTTCTGGGGCTGGTTAAAACTGGCCGTGATCACAATGTCCTTTATGTAAAATGATACCTCTGGGAATGGCAGGCCAAGTATTGAGGGTCTCCTGTTTGGTTCTTACTTCAAAATCATGAAGACTCCATCCAGCTACTTCTATATAAATGGTAGAACCGAATTCCAGGCTAGCTGTGGAGAAGCGTGTGGTGTAACTACAACAACAGCCCTGAATATATGTAAACATACATTATGATTGGAATGTATACTACGTATGAAGAGGAAATTTATTAGAAAAGTTTCTTAAGTATAAATTTTTATACATAAGGAAACTTAGTAGAAAAATTTCTTAAGTATAAATTTTCATACATAGGGAAACTTAGTGGAAAATAGTAATGGAATTTAATGGAAAAATTTGAATAAGGGTCGAATTAATGGTTGTAAGACTATATTTCTGTTGGCTTATTTTATTGATACTAATTTTGAAATTACAGGTTTTATGAAAGTGGTACACCACAAATTGCAATATCTGATCCAAAGCTTCTGAGGAATATTCTAGTGAAAGATTTCCACAACTTCTTTAATAAAAGGGTAATTATATAAAATTTTATGCATTTTAATTGAATATTTCATTAATAACTTTTCATTAATTTTTTAATACTTTTCATAACTTAACTTTTTCATATCATAACTTTTTTAATAACTTAATATTTCATGAATATTTTAGTCGAAAATTGCTGATCAACTTGGTCAAACATTTCAGAAATGAATTACAAAATTTGCACTCGAGTTTCATATGTTTATTCAATGACAAAAATATAATTTGTTTTAAATTATCGCGCTTAGTGTATAATTTTTTTATTTTAAATTGAAAAACTACAGCAATTTTTTGACAAATCTAAGACCAAAATCCATATTATAGTATTAAAATGTCTTAACAATAATTTTCTTTGTTTTTATATTTCATGGATTATGTATCATACAAAAATAAAGTTTGCTTTCAATTTCTATATTGAAAAACATGGATATCGTATGTAAGCATCATTGTATGCATACATGTTTGTATATATTTTCAAAATAACAGATTCTCCAAATACTAATTTTATCTGCTCAACTTATCATATTTAGATGTAATGCATGATTCATATTCATAAAATCGAAATTATATTATCATAAAGTGAAGTTTGTTTTGATCTCCCTTACATCTTCAGCAAAAATCATGAAAAAGAAATATTGTTAACTCTACAACTATGCGATGTACATAATTCTTGTTCAAATGTTAATCATTTTGTTTGTCTTCTTATTTATACCTGAATGTAATATCCACATATGGTCATATTTTGATATTAAACAGAATTTATTGTATAGGATGATGAATAAAGTATAGTTTTTCTAAAATTTTCCTTCACCATAAAATAAAAGTTTGCTTGTTTATAAGTAAGTCTCCAACTTCAACGATACTAAACTATTTGCTTTAAACAAATTCAGTATTCTAATGCCTAGAGATAAACAGGAGACAGATCTCGCTCAATTTTTATCGACCTAATTTGATTACTATCTCTGACTGGGCAAGGTTGACTCAGCCTTTCATCCCTTTAGTGCGTAGGTTAAACAGAGAGTTATGATTAAAATATATGATTAATTTTGCACTATAAATACTAAAAAAATATTAAAAAAATAGCTGTCACAAATAATATACTTGTCACATTTATAATTTATTACTTTTTATAAAGAACTTCCAAGAAAAAATATGCATGAAAAAATTTTTTATAAAGTAATTTAAGGCGGTTTTGTGATTATTTGTTCTAAGAATATTTTGAAAATAACTTAATTAACTCATTCATTCAACGCATAATATGTATAACATATATCAATCTTAATTTGTATCAGAGTTCATCTGTGATTTCCATTAAATCAGTTTTACCACTAAAGAGATAACGAAGCAAATTAATTTTGATGTACATTCCTAAAATTTCTATTAAAGCAAAACGTAAGGTAACAAATACAAATAAAATCTCATTCAGATTTTTTTCATAAACACTGTTCTAATTCTAAGTGAAGTATCATTAAAGTAAGAGAATATGTGGAAATTAAAATTTTTTGTTAAAATCTTCAATAAAACTTAATTAATTCCTTTATAATTTAGCTAATTTTGTTACATAATTTACGTCATTAAACCAAATGGTTTAGTGGTTGCGTTTCACGCTCTCTATACACAGGTCCGTGGTTCAATCCTCGGACCGAACAAGGTCCACTCAGCCTTTTATACCTTCAGTGAGTCGATAAACTGAGTACCAATACTTGGGTACTCAGTTTATCGACCCACTGAGTACCAATGCATGCCTGGGAATTAAACACTAGGGGTTTTCACGTTCGATTGACTATCTAATCGGGACATAAGCTTCGCATTCCAGACTCACTTTGTCAGGAAAACAGAGATTGGTGCTGTAGGCTTGGCCCACATGAACTGTCGTGCGACAGATATTAGTTAGAGATAATTATAATTTGATAAATAGAATCATGAATGTCACATAAAATTTCCGTTCTATTTCCAAATATGTGTTAATAAGTGAAGAAATACTTCATACATGTGCATTAAATCAGTCTTTCTTTAATACAAGTTTCTCTTCAATGTTTTAGGTACCAATAAGGTATGTTTTAATGGGATATAAAGAAGTAACTACTGGTGATCCAATATGTGACATGAGTTTACCTGTCTTAAGAGGAGAGGACTGGAGGAGAATGAGATTACTAATTACTCCTACGTTTTCTACGAGTAAAATCAAAAGGGTAATCAACAATATTACTTCTGATTTTCAAAAAATGTTTGGTAAAGGAAACAGAAAATTGCTATTCTAATAAAGAATATTAATGTAAAATGTAATGGTTCATTATAATATGTTTTGAGAATTTATTCAAAGATATTTGTACCGTATACAATGCTGAGGATATTTGAAGGTCAAAATTACCTTACTGTTGTCAATATATATGAACTATGTTTTGTGATGTTTATTTATTTTATGTCATAAAATGACGTTAAAAGACTCTTAATTTGACTTTATTTTATGAGGTTTGATTAGAAAAAATCATGCAACATTTATTTGCTACCATATAATATATATCCTTAATTTATTATTTATACTCTTATAAATCCTTAAATACGCAGTGTCTATAAAATGTTGAACACATTTTGCATTATTAATAATTTATAAAATGATGAAAATATTAACAAACTTAGGGTATTTATACAAAGAATATCTCATATATATTTTCATTTATCGTGAACATTGGCATGGAAAAATATTTCAACTCATTTGACTATCATCTCCTTGATAAATATAATTCGTCCATATATTTAATTTTAATAATTAAAATAATTTGTCCGTATGTTCAATTTTATGTTTCT
Organism: Latrodectus elegans; assembly: GCA_030067965.1. Taxonomy (NCBI): domain Eukaryota; kingdom Metazoa; phylum Arthropoda; class Arachnida; order Araneae; family Theridiidae; genus Latrodectus; species Latrodectus elegans. The sequence goes on from CM057816.1 coordinate 12,161,285, forward strand.
TACTTCTGATGTTTCCAAACATGTTTTATCCGAGCTGAAATTGAGGAGATTGACTGCGCTATAAGATAAGTCATATGGTAATTCATTGAAATGATATCAATGACACATGCACAAACTCTTCTGCTTGTTTCTTGTTTCAAACTCACGAAGAGTCCATCCGGCTGCTTCTGACTGGTAGAGCCAAACTCAGGGCTAGGTACAGGGAAGCATGCTGGTGCAACAAAGCATACATAAATAAAGTTTACAAAACTTTATAAGAAACATCTTCCACATAGAGAAATTATCTTGCTATAGAAAAATGAAAATTTTAGAGTATAAATGTTTGTAAAGAAGACTCATCTTAAGTGTCTGTTCACTTGTAAAGTTGATTTTCAGGGTGTGTCAGAGAAACAGTGTGATTACAATGCTGGCTGATTGGTGAGATCACCGACAAGGGATTCAAATATGCCAGTTTTCACTATACACAAAGTTATTTGGAAGATATTAAGATATGTTTACATGTTTAAATTATTTGGATTCAGGTAAAATGTCTGACAGGATGAACTTTGCGAAATAATTGTTAAGGAGGATAAAGTATGATCTGAATTTATATATATATATATATATATATATATATATATATATATATATATATATATATATATATATATATATATATATTAATTGATTTCATCTTTTTGACTTAGTGAACTGCCATAAGGTGTGCTTAACAGGGTCTTAAAATAAACCCATGAAATAAGATCATGAAAAACCGAAATACGTAGAGATTACCAAAGGTTTAATTTGTGACATGATCTTATCTACGACAACGTTCTTATAGATTTTCACTGATAAAACACTTACATCTGTTATTTACTTAAGCATGTTAAAGTATTTCATATTTCAAATCTTAATCACATGTCTTCTTACAACAAGACAGTACACCATATCAATAGGGTAGCCATCTCTCGTAGTTCTTCAAGTAACAGTTTTTAATAAAGGCAGAGATAGGATTGCAAGAGGTAGCCCAACATAAGATTACAATTCATGAGAATTTGTCAAAATGTCTATTTCATAGGAAACACAGATCATCTGACATAAAGCTGAATATATTTTCATTTAAGATTTTGCAAAAGAAATTGTTTACGGAAAAACCGTGTCAAATGTTAATGCTTTGAAAGACCCGGATTTCAATCGAAAAAGCATCTTGGGATATCGACATGCTTATTCATACCTGGCGTGAAATTAACTATCGTGTTTATGTGCTACGTGCCATGAATTACGCACATGTGGAATTCATGGTCAAAGATCATACGAATGCTAGAGTCTATCGAATCATTAGTGTTGTCAATTTAAATTTATTTTCATTACTTTAAGAGTTATTCAACATCAAATTTTTCAACATTTTATAGACACTTTGTGTTATGTTCTTAATCTATCAGCCCCGCATAACTTAGTTTATATAATTTCAAATTTAAATTATATAATTTTTTTCTTAATTAATTAAAAGTTTTAATCGGAATAAAAAATTTTAGTTTCGATTTCCTTTTTTGGTTCGATCGCGAAATAATCATCCAGATTTTATATTATAAAAGATGTAACTTAACTATATATTATTTAATAACTTTATTATATAGCACCCTTAATTTATAAACGGTTCATAAACGTATTTATCTTTACTAAATCAATAAGGCCTCTTTTTATACTTTCTTCAAAAGTTAAATAATTTGAGAGTTTTACTTGGAAAACAAAAACAATATGTTTTGTCGGCTACTATTTTTATTTATTTATTTTTTGAAACTTTAAGTGGGATAACATTTTTTACACTTTTATTTATAATATTTTCAAGATTTTATTTTAAAAAGAGCTACATAATTTGATGCTGATTTCATACTTGATAATACGTATTTTATTGAACAGATAATGGATATTTTTCGAGATAGTTCAAAGACATTACTCCAGAATTGTAAAAGTGAATCTGCCAAAAGCTCTTTTGTCAATTTGAAAAAGTAAGTAACCTCTTTCCTTACGATTCTGCTTATTTTTTTTAAATTATTGTATCTCTAAACATGTTTGATTAATATCTAATATCACTATGACTAATCATTCTGTGATTTCAAAAATTTCATTTGATATAATATATTTTACTTTTATTTCAAATTCATTTTTTCTACAGTTAAAAATTACAACAAGTATAAGTGAACTATACATTAAATTATATGAAATGTGAACAATAAACATCCTATATTTAATATTTAAAAACTAATGTGTTATTCTGATGACAAATTTAAGAAGTGCATTCACTATTACAAATAATAGGTGTAGACACTTTTCCTTTAATTTACTTCACACTATACATAAATTTTGAAGGATCTTATGTTTGTTAAGGAATATATCGTATATTCCTTAACAAATACAAGATTATATGAAATTATTTTCCTTTCTGCCTATTTCCCAAAGAACGTGTTAATAGATCAAAAGAGAAGAAATCAGAAATCTTATTTTAATTGCACTCCTAAATAGGAGCATACACAAGCAAAATGTTTCAGAAATATTTGCGCAGTTAACATCAATAAGTATTGAACTTCTAATATATTCAGCTCACCAAAATAAAATATATTGTAGCGAAAATTATTCCTCTCGATCAAGGGCATGATGGCTCAGTCGGTAAAGCAGCGGACTCGTGAACCAGAGGTTGCGGGTTCCAAAGAAAACGAGGCAAGTTGCCTAAAAATTTATTTCTGTTTGTTTTGTTAATGTAAGTCAATTATGCAAATTCACGCAAATTTCAGTTTTCAATTTTCTGAGGACCTACCAAATCTGGAAGTTTCCAAAACTGTATATAAGTACCGACTGTGTGTGTGTGTGTGTGATTGAGACAATAATAATAAAATCTTGATTAATCTGGAGTGCTTTTGTTTCCATTGGCTTTACTACGTTCACTTCATCTACGCGACAATATTAATAACAAATTTCTCAGGCACATCTATTTCTTACGATTATATACGCGACTTGCCGATCGCCCTGTCTAGCGGTCAGAGTGCCTGACTGTGGATAGAGAGGTCCTCGGTTCGAATACCGATACGGGCATGGATGTACTTTCTCTCTCTATCTGTTCTGTCTTTATCCTCTTTGTGTATGAATGAGGTGTGAATGGTTGCCTACCCTATAAACGAGTCCCTATGGCATACGTGTACTGGAGCCGTCGGACTCCACACCAAATATGGTTGAGTATGAAAAAGTGAAGCAGCTCACCCCATATTGTCAGCCGAGCTGGCACAAGACAAAAACAATATATGCGACTTGCCTTCGTTAAGCGATGAATTTGATGTTAAAGGAAATGTAGAAATTCATGATTTAACCCATAAGATATATTAATTTTATATTATTCTGCACTGTAAACAATGAAACAGTAATGTCCTAAAAAGGTTTTCAAATTCTTCCCGACTGTGTTTCTACTTGTCGAGGTGGTGAGGCTTGTGTGCACCATTGACCCGAACAGCTATGTCAGCAATAGCTGGCTACTGGTAGGGTCTCCCAAGTTATCAAGTCAGGCACCTTATCAATCCAACGACCGAAGGATAGCGAAGGATAGGTGCCTGACGAACAAGAACATCAACCAGAACCAAGACAGTCTTCCAACATCATGGTGCTCAAACCTTCGGATCAAAAAAATCTGCATATCACCTCCTCCTTATGACTTCAATAACATCTATCCTCCTCAAACTAAGCTCATTTTGAAGTTCCATGACGTTTATTTTCAATGAATTCCTTCTCGTGTAGACATATATGGCAAAAAGCCAGCGGATGAACTGGTCAGGGAGAGTTGCTGCCATGACAATCCATTGTCTTCAACACTCACCTTTTTAGAACATCAATCTATTGTTTATTCTGGGATTTTAAAGAGGTGGAAGATTCCTCCCTGTTGTAACTGGTACATGGCAAAGAGCCTGGCTCTTTATACGCCCTAAATTGTGACAGGGCCTCTTATACTGTTGTTTTCAGATTAGCAGCCAGCCACCTAAGCTTTCTCTCATATCTCAAAGGTAAGAAAATATTTGAGGTTTGTTCTAAATGCAAAAATGAGTAGGCTTTTCATCAACACATCCTGGATAACTTGGGACTCTCCAGAAAGGACATTTCCCTTCAGGTCCTCGATTTCCTTAGGGTCAATAATTTGACGGAGCTTGTCTGATTTTGTCAAACATTTAGAAGATAAGTCACAACAACAACTACAACAAAGACTTCAAAATAAAAAGAAATAAAGTTTTAAAAGTTAATTTTTGAGAAAGTATTCTCAGATTTATTCATATCTTTCTTCTCTCCATGATTAAAAAGACGTAAACTCTTTTATAAGAGTTCTAACAAATTTATATTAATTTGTAATGAAATTCATTTATTCTATACAAATACTTTGAAAATATTTCTGAACAGAAATTAATGAGACACGTATTATATGTAATATTCCATATTCCAAACTAAGTTTTCACTTAGTTATTTTATTTATATTGTAGACCTATAGACATTTAGATGTTTATTAATAAGAAAAAAAATGTTATATATATATATATATTATATATATATATATATTATATTATATTATGTATATATATATATATTTAATATATATATATATAGGGTGCACCATAAATTCGTGCAAACTTTAAAAATTAATTAAAAAAGTACAAATGATGTTAAAAAAAGTGTGGTTTGCACGAATAGCATCAGAAAAAAGGCGTATTTTTTAAGAACAAAAAAATTAGTTAAAAAATAACTGATAGGTGGCATTGAGGTGCATAAATGAAGCTGATTTATGCAAATCATGTTGACAATAAAACACCTGAATGCACATGGACTCTTCATTCGATGCTGGCATTATGCCATCGTTGCATGATAAAGCATTGATTCTCAAGCTCTTTTATAAGAATGGCGAATCAGCAGCAGATGCAGTTAACAAGTTTTGCACTGCAAAAGGAATAAAGAAGAGAAACGGACCCATATTACCGTAAGGGATACTGAAACTTGTGAAGCGCTTCGAAGAAACTGGTATCTTAGAAGATCGACCACGAAGCGGTAGATCTTCCTTGAGAGAAGGGTGTGTTGCAGCTGTACAGAGTGTAATGGAGGATGTGGCAGCAGAATTATCCACACGAAGCAGCAGTGCTCGTGAAGCTGGAAAGATTTTAGTTGCGCCTGTAACATCGATTCGACGTATTCTTCCCGTGATGCTGCAGTTGTATCCGTACAAATTGCAGTCAATGCATGCCATCATGCCGGCAGATATCGCTAGAAGAGAATCGTTTGCTAAATGGGCTCTAACAAAGGTGGAACACTAGCCATATTGCTTAACGTATTTTGAACGTCTTTTGTGGTTGCTTAACGTCTTTTGAACAGACGAAGCCAACTTGTTTTACATGAGGACGTCAATACGCACAATAGTCGCATTTGGGCGGCATAGAATCCTTGTGAATACGAGATGAAGCCCGCTTCATTCTTCTCATGTAACAGTTAAGTGTGGTTTCACCGCCTTTTTTTGAACAGTGTTGCCAAACATCTGGGAGGAAAACATGCACAGTGACATCTGAACGGTTCCTCAGTCTTTTGCGTAAAAAGGTTGTACCGGACTTACAGGAAAGGAGTGTGCTTTCTACAGTAAATTTCATGCAAGATGGTGCCCCGCCCCACGTTACCACCTCAGTAAAAACATTTCTTTTGCGAACGTTTGGTGAAGACTGATTGACAAGTCGAGGCTGTAAGATCATATGGCCCCCACGATCACAAGATTTGACTCCTGTACATTTTTGGCAGTGGGGTGATTTAAAATCCCAGGTGTACCGGTCCACTGGCGAAACTTTAAGATGCCATTCAGAAGACCGTGTCTGGAATTCCTCCAGACATCCTGTACTCAGCTGTCACAGGTGTTATGACTCGCCTTACTTGCTGCATACAATCTGGTGATGGTCATGTTGAAAAACTTCAGCTTAAATAAATCTTTGAAAATGCAGAATTGCATTAGTATTGTGTTAATTTGCTTAAGACATTTAACATCAGCGTTCTTTTGTTCTTAAAAAAATCCACCTTTTTTTCTGATCCCGTTTATACAAACCACACTTTTTATGTCATTTGTTCTTTTTTAATTAATTTTAAAAGTTTTCACAAATTTATGACGCACCCTATATATATATATATGTGTGTGTGTGTGTACTACATTTAAGATATGTTTTGTTTTCTGCCAGGTTGTATGAAGCATTTTCAATGGACGTCATAGCAAGTGCAGCTTTCTCAAGCAAGATTGATTCTCATAATGACCCAGAAAATATTTTTATTAGAATGGCCGGCAGTTTTAGTAGAAAATTTGCTAGTCTACAATTTGTTATATTTTGTATGTAATTTTCTGCTAAAAAAACATTTTAAGTAATTTAATTGAATTTAATATCAAATATTTAATACCATGAAAGTTAAAGAGCTTATATCAATTTGTGTTAAAGTGTAGCGCATAATGAAAGCTAAGTAAATTAAAATTAAGTATTTTGATAAAGGTAGGGTTTATTTTCTTATGAAAACCTTTTGAAAAATTCTTAGTAACACTTTTTTTACTTTTTTTAATTAAATTTTTATCTCTTAATATATATTCCAAGTAAAATTCAAATTCTTATATTGAATGTATGGCACGCAATCATGACTAAAGTGATTCTAAGAACTACCCTATTTATAACAATGAGAGGACAGGAAATATGCTACAATATTCAAATTGCAACAAGAGTTGGAACTAAAATTATATACTTTTTATGGTTCTTCACAACAATATTGATGAAATATCTAAAGAAGAGAACAATACTTAGCTTTAATAAAAACATAGATGAAAATACTTACTTATGAAGGCTAATCTGTTCTTAAAAACTTGCAATTTGACTTGCACAAATAAAGGGATTTATTTGTATTGCACATTGCACCTGTATTGCATAATGACAATGTACAAAATTTATAAAAAGTAAAACAAGCCAATTTTGAGCAGAATTTTCAGACTAATCTTACTAACAATGATATTCCTTCTAATAATAATTTTGTAAAATTTATCAAGACCAAGAACTAAATTTATATAAAGAAATGTTTCTAAGATTGATTTCAATGTTTGAAAGCCAATAGGGTGACAAATTTTGAAATACTGTCCCTTATGACCAATTATACTGTAGTATATATATGATAGAAAAACTATGATATTTTCAATTATATAATCATTTTCTTATTTACTAAATCAATTTTTTTGAAGAGTTTATAAAATGTACGCGCTTTATGAAATGAATCCAGAAAAATTTTATGCTTTCGCAACAATATTTTCGGTTTGTTTATTTTGATTAGAGGTATTCCTTATTTCTAAATTGTTTCTTCTTAGTTGAATTCTAGAGCATAAATATACCTAAAAACACACACACACACACACACACACACACACACACACACACACACACACACACACACACACACACACACACACACACACACACACACACACACACATATATATATATATATATATATATATATATATATATATATATAAATGATATATATATATATATATGTATATATATATATATATATATATATATATATATATATATATATATATATTTATTTATTTATATATATATATACCTTTAGAATACCAGTTATTTTACCGAAAAATTTCATATTTCAGTTGAAAAATTTCAATACATCGAGTTTTTGTTGGTTTTCTGTAAAAAGTGTGGTTTTATCATTTAGATTTTTAAAAATGTTTACTTTTACCTAATAACATAATCTTGCTTACTCATCACTGAGTTAGTTTGTCTAATAATGAATATGCTGTTTTTTATTCATAACAAAATTCAAAATTATTCATCAGCATATTTTTCTTCAAGAATAAGGCATTCCTTTTAAGTATCTGGTAGCATTTTGACATTATTTTGAAAAACTACTGATCTCTGTCCTTTAAAATGAGCTTCGGTTTCAGCAATTCGAGTTAAATCTCTTTCCTTAGAACATTTTTCTTAAGTCTGTAAACAAGTAGTAGTCATTGGGAACTAAGTACATGGAATATGAAGAATTGGGTAGCAACTAAGAGTTCAATTTATGTAATTTTGATGCTCTTTCATTCTTCTTCACCTTAAGAGATGAAGTTTCGTTCTAAAAAAAAATTTTTTTTTCATTTGCAGCACTTTTTTTCTCGATTTCCACTTACATGAACACGAATAACGACATAAAATTTTTTTATTATTATTCCTTCTCCAATGTGTGTAATCGATGTTTTAGTCTTCTTAAGGTAAGTTAACAACTATACACTTTCGTTTTCGATAGTATAGAAGTCAAAAACTTGTCGGCTGGTACAACTGATCTTGGTCACATTGGCTGGTTTTCACTGGTTTCTGCCTTCAAGGTTGACGGCAGATTTCAATGTGTACTAAAATAGGGAGGAATGCTTCATCTCTTGAAAAAATCCTTCTCATTTCGCTGGAACAGTTTTAAATAGTGCTCTGAATCACCCCTTTATTGCTGTTTAGGTGAAATTCAAGCAAATACGATATCTCAGAATTCTCTCTAAGACATTTGTGTTTATGAAAAATAGTAAAGGCATAGTTTTTTCAATCTTTGAATAAGCAATAAGACATAAATTCAATTTACGATTAGCCCAAACTATTTTCCTAAATTCCTTTTATGTTTTCTGGAATATTTTCCAAATGTGGACTACCAGTGAGAATGTTCTTTTACATCAGCATTAGTGCCGTTTAATTCAATTTATCAAATGATTTCTATATTGTTTCTTCAAATGGGACAAATACTGATTAAATTTTGTCAAACTATTTTTTAACATAAATGGTGTTTGTTCCTACATTAAAAACAATGCTTTATCAACACATTAAATTCAAATTGTTCTATTGTTTTGAAAATAAGTAACAAAAATCATAATGGACCAGAAACTACATGACATCTTATTTTACAAAAGAAAATGTTAATATTTTACATTGAAGCAATGGAACTCATGCTATTTCATTCACTATAAAAGAAAGAATGTATATAAACATAAATATTTTTTGTAACCTTAGAATAAATGGATACAAATTTTTAAAGAAAAGTATTTGCTTCACATTTTCCTAATATTTTACATGGCTCAGGAAATATTCTGCTTCTTCAAGAGTATTTAACATTCTTTTTCAATTACTAATAAACCTCAATTCTCTTGAATGTTCATTTTAATGTTATCTAAAATCCTCATTTCTGAAAATTTACTGTTTAGATGTATAATTAAAAGAGAAGCTTGTAAATGTGAAATTCACACAATTGTTCTCTATTTAATTATGAAATTATTTTTTAGAGTTTATACAAAAGACATTTATTTTTGAAAAAAAAATGTTTTACAAGGATTTTAATAAGCATTTTCTAGGAAATTTAATAAACATTTTGAAAACGTTTTTATGTATCATATTTCGTAAAAAAAATCCAGATATATATAATAGATATTTTTCTAAGGTTTTAAGTGTTTTCCTTCATAATACACATAGAATTGCAAGAATATATTTTTATAAAGATAAACATTTGAATAATTTATTTTGATTTTTTTTAGGCTTAGCACCGAAAACTATGAAATTTCTGGGACAGCAACTGTTTAGCGCTGAAAATGATTTTTTCTCGAAGATTAGTTTGGAAATAATTGAAGAAAGAAGAAGAACTGGACAGGTAAGGATATTCATTTTTTAAAAGGACCTTCTTTTTGACTTCCACTTGAGCCGCATCAATTCAAGTGAAAATCAAGAATATTCCATTGGAATTCCATCTATGAAATTCAATCAAATATATTAAAACATGCTTCAGTAAGGGAAATGAAAATTTGTAAATTTCATCAACTAATACCAGGTTTATTAGAGTACTGGTAAATTAAAATTGTAACAAATGTCCAGGATTTATCAAAGTTTTTTTTCATACACATAATTAGAAAGATTCTCCAGGAAGTTTCCTTCGAATTATATTTATCAAATTTATAAGTAAACAAATGTGCTCCGAAAACCATTTCTTTACTGATTAATCAATTTGTAAGTAATCAATCAATTAAATATTTTCTACATGATTGTTTAAATCTCTTGTTCGGCATTAAATTTTCTCAGAAAAAATAAGAAAATAGCTTATAGTTTGAGATATTTAATGTAAGCCATTAGCAAATTTTAAGAATAGTGAATAACGTTTTATTTCTGTTCCCAAAATAACTTTATTTATTTATTAGTTTTTTACTTTCATATTATTATTATTTTTTGGAAAAAAATATTTTTTGTCAATAGACTAAATAGTATTTCTTTCTTTTTTTGTTTTTAATGGGAATTATGTTTTAGTCAAAAATTAAACTTAAGCATACTACTTCAAAGAGTCTTGAGAAAACTCCATTACTATTTGTAATACAACAGATGATTAAATGTTCATTATTATCGTAATAAAGATGTAACATTAATTATAATTGTTAACTCTATATAGCTGATGAATTGCATAAATGCTTTCCTATTATAGTACCATTTACATAATTTTAATTTTGGACTGAGTAGCACGATATTTTGCAATAACATCGAGTGCCATTTATTTACCCTTATCGGAACTTAAATTATATTTCCACGATGTACATGGTTTCCCATTTATCAAACAATTTTACAATTCTTAATATGATATTGAGTTTTCCTAATCAAATTAAATCCATCAGAAAGCATGCTTATCTAATTAATTTAAAAGATAATTTTACGAGAATGAATAACAACAGTGTGAAAGTGATATGTCATCGTACTTGTATTTTTGCATATTGTAGAGATAATGATTTTCTTTGTGCATTTATCTTGTATTGGTTTTCAAGAGGATATAAAATTTAAAACAAATTAATTTGATACTCAATTAGCTTATTAACTATCTGTTTTATTTGAGTATCAAATTAAAAAAAAGTTTTCTAAAATATTATAAAATTATTGGTAATATATATTTGAAAAAAGTAAATGTAAAATTTCAGATTGCAGTGCTTTTGATATGAGATTACTAAGACTCAGATAATAGAAGAATTGATCTCATTTGATTTTTCTTTGATCTGGTTCAAGATTTTCTTATCGAGTAGATGTGGGCATGTGTGTGCTTCATACTTTTTGCATATAATTTTCTTCCTAAATAATTTGATAGAGAGATTGTGAACGTGCTAAGAATCAATGTGAATATGTTCCCTATTATTTTGATGGATAGTAAAAACTTTTTCTTGTTTCCCAGAAGAATTCCAAACCATAAAATTCCAAAGTATCCTGCAAAACCTAAATGCATATAAGAAGTTTAAGGTTTAAGTATATCATTCCTTCTAGATGAGATAATGAAGAATCAATTTAAATGCTATTTAGTAATTATTTTATCCTGCACACTGAAGATATTAATTGCTAAATGTTATTGTCATGTTTTTACTAGACAATAACATTTAGCAATTAATAGTCAAGGTAGAGTCAAGTTCCCTGATAATAAATTACTATAAGGACCTATACATTTTTATTACTGCATAGAGGTGTAACATGCATGTCAGATTATCAGGCTGTCATCTTGCTATATTTTTTTATTTCTGCATGCTCTTAAACCTTTGCCCTAACGGTTGACATCTCATGTAGTGGGTGTGCCGCCCCGAAAGTGAAGTATAAACACTGAAAGAGAAAGAAACATCCTTCCTTGCCAGAACCAGAATTCGAAACCGGAACGTACTGTTTTGAAGTTAGAGTTGACTCCGCCATTGGTTACCTCATTTTGCTGTATCAACTCTGAAATTCCTAACCATGGCACAACAAATAATAGATCTTTCTGCACTGTTTATTATACTAATCATACAAAACATAGTAATGTGCAGATGCAATGAGACTCAAAGAAAAATATTTTTATGAATATTAAGATCAACATCATTGAATTTCCGTAAACGCATCAAACTGGAGCCACTCAGTTTGCAACCTGAAGACTTCAGAGTACATTTTAATGCACACTTAAAGATAATTTTGCAGTAGCACCGCTTAAGATGTCACTACATTGATATTCATTTCTTCAAATTTCTTCTTCAATAAGAAAGTTATTTAACTGAATTTACTTGATACATAAGATATTACGAGTGGCGTTAGTTGAATCAGAATACGGCGACTTTCATTCAAATAAAAGAATGACAACTTCATGCGATATGTGCGTCTTGAATTACTAATGATCATTTTCCTCCAATCAAGATTTTCAATAATAATCTTTCTCTCTGTAAAAAACATAGTATGTACCAAACAAAAATCTTATGCTCTTAAGTCGCTTACATAAAGTCTTAAGTCTTCATATCGACGAATCATGATACAAAAGGCTTAAAATGCAGCTTCAAAAGGTCAGGAACCTAGAGGCACCAAAGGCTACAGCCTGACTTTGCTTCATGCCTGCATTGACTTTAGCTGAGTATAGTTTAATGGTCTTCACACATTGGGTACCCTACGAAGAGAATACATTCCTGACGTACTCTACCCATTCCACCCAGGGAAACTCCCCCACCACGATGAGACAACAATGCAGTACTTTGAGGGAGTAATGTAACACAGAAATAAACATGTGATGGGCCACAAAGTTTATACCCTGTGTCCAAAATACAATGAGGCTCAAGCTGCTCCTGCCCACATTTTGCCCTGAGTCGGCTTAAATAAAAGCCAGCTATTCCTGTGGCTGTGCTACACGGTTTGAAGGCATTCGGGCTCATGAACTTGGTTCGATATTACTGTCACCCAGGAGTGATAAGCCACAACAACAAAGTTTTACATATTTAAAACAATTAAAATTTAGTACTTTTTAATGGCTTTAGGACTTGGTTAAATTTAATTCAGTATATTGTTTAATTATTTTTTATACTATTGAGAGATATTCATAAAAGTATTTTATAAAATTTTTTATTTTAATAATTTTATTTATGATTACAAAGTATATTTTCGAAACAATTCTAAGAAACTACGGAACTTTATATGTTAAATATAAGTAAAATTACAGATCATGAATATCACAAAAATTTAAATACATACAACACACAAGTAAAATGTATTTCAAATTACCAGAAATTTTCTCTTTACATGAACTTGATTGCTAAAATACATTTTTAGAAATTATACTTATTCAAAATGTGTATGAAACAATAATTTGAAAGCATTAGTTAATACCAGTCTCATATAAGAAACTATTAATATACGAATATAAACTGTAAAAAAATAATGTTAAATTGATTGTAATTGATTGTATTGTTAATAATGTTAAATTGATTGCGTATTAATTGTAAGCCCCCTTTAGAACTATTTTTTTTCTAATTAAGGATTTTTATTTTCGTATTGTTGTTCTCCATCAAACTATTCCATACTTGAATAAAATGCATCCCAAAATGTGTGCATTTTTCAATGATTTTTAAATTTCCCCCAGATGTCGAATAATTTTGTGAAAATATTACATTCTTTACTTTTAATTCTGAGTATTTGATTAACCCATTTTTTTTCTGCCATTAGGTATTTTATTTTAAGCTTTTCATTATTCACATTTTAATTTGGTTACTTTATTTATGATATGAATAAAGTGGAAATATATATATATATATATATATATATTTATATATATATTTTTTTTCAGGATAAGGTGAGATACTTAAAATAGCATTTATAAAATTCCTAAAAATAGGATTTCAAAATAATTTCAAGAAATCAAATTATGATTCGATGATTAATGTAACTTAATTTCAATATCATAACTGACTGTTTCGACATCATTTTAACTAAAAATGTCCCTTTACTAAAACAATGCATGGAGCCTCGTTGCATTGATGAAATTTCAATTCAGTTTATTTTATATACCCTTAAATCATTTGGAATTATAAGGATTTCCTATGATTTGATGATAATAATAATAATAATACCATAAATCCGTAACTATTTAGAAATGTGTTTACTTCATTTTTGTTTTGAAATTATCCCAAAAATTTACAAAATAAATCCCCCATAAATGTATTTTATACTTCAATTAAACCGTCAAAGTATTTAATCATAAATGCTTCAGTATTAATAATAAATATTTGCAGACTCGAAATGATTTTCTACAACTTTTGTTGGACATTATGGATGAAACCAAAGCAGAAGAAAAGTGGGAAGACACAAAAGATGACTGCACTTCAAACTACAAGTATGACGCAACTGAACAATCAGATATTAAAAGCAGCTCAACTAAACGTAAGTTTTATTTAATCTAGTGGAATATGTAAGCACATACATATCTCTCGATTTATTAGAGATTACTAAACTCCGTGGCCCGACAGCCATTGTGGCCCATGGTTTATAGTGCCCACGGCTGTTTTCATGACCGAGAGCCATGGAGTCAAAGCATGTGTCTCAGTTTGGTGGTCAGCCTAGCTTTAATGGAGATTATTAATTAAAAAACCTGAAAGAGATGGATAACGTTGGACCATAAACTTGAGCATAGTTGTTAATAGTAGTTTTTTATACTGATAAAAACTCTAACTTGACAATGGTATCAATGTTTAATTGTATGTTTGTCAATTGAATTTTATTTTTGTTCACTTTTTGTGCTTTAGAACTAGTGTTTGATAATTTGGGTATTGTTAATTTAGAAGCTCTGAGAAAGCTGATTGTACATAACGCATTGAACTTTCATCAATCGTTTTAAGATAAGGTTTTAAAATCTTCTTGGTCATGAGTTACATCTATTATTAGAAAAAGCGCAAATTATATAAATTTCAGATATATAAGATACTAACCATCATTAAATTCATTTAAGGATATTTAAAACTGATCATAATCTTTTTGATCATTTGGCGAATGTGTTTATATATATAACTTATTCGAGATTAATATAATATAACTTATTCGAGATTTTCCAAAATTCATCTATTATGACTAGAATTGCTATGTTTCCTTTAATAAATTTTTCTAATGATTCTAATTGTTTTGCTAGATTATTAATTTATGCTTCTTTTATAAAATGAATTATAATGAATTTTAAATATTTATTATTAAAATAATAGAAACCAGGTTTAATAAAATAATTGGGCTTTTAATTTATACATAAATTAACTTATAAGATATTTACTAAGTAATGATGCAATTAAGAATGTAAATGTAAAAAATTAAAAAATGCGAAATAGCGATTAAAAAAGTTAGCTGGTAGTAGCTTGTTTTAATTTAATTTCCACTTCTGACCAGTTTCACGAATACCATATTTAATTTGCATTTATTATACGACCAGATAAAGACGTTCAAACAGAAAAATGTAGTAGTCTTTTTGAGTTGGTCAAATTCTCCAATATTTTACATACTTTAGTTGTAATCGTTAACCAATGATATTTTTGAATAATTTGAAATCATTTTCGATTGCTTTCAGACTTTAGTAAAGAAGAATTAGTAGCACAATGCGTCATGTTCTTCTTGGCTGGCTATCACACCACCTCAACGGCGTTGACCATAGTCACTCATCTTCTGACTTTGCACCAAGAAGAGCAAGAAAATGTTTTTCAAGAAATTAAACAAGTCTTGAGTGAAACTGACGTAAGATTTTATTTTAATTTGATACCATTTCATTAACATTTATATACACTAGTTATAATATAAATTATGACAATAATTAAAACTTAAGCTCTATATAGAATGAACAATGACATAGGTAACAATTTTAAAGGCCATACGAACTTACAAATCATTATATAAACTTATCTTTAGAGATATTTGTTGCCAAATTTACAATAGAAATGGCATTATAATTTTTTAAAATTAAAATGAAATAGACATTCAAACAATTCTTACTAAAAGTTGTTTCTTTTTCTACTGATAACATGAGTGGATAGATTAATAACTGAGCAGTTGCTAATCATTCGAACAACAATGGTCATTTCGTTCCGAATTAATTTTCCGCAAATGTAGACGAGACCTTTACTTGAAAATTTTTGAATTCAACATTTTTTCATTTGCTTCTAGATGAAATTCTGTCTTTCTCCCCTATTCTGAAAAATATTCTTCGAATATTTCTTTCCAGAGAATATTTTTGATTTATTGGCCAAAATATTTTTTTTGTTCCTTCATGCTGTAAAATCTAGGAGTGTTCAAAACTTGTTCATACAATCCTTCCACAAGTGCAGTGTGCACCCTGATATCATTATCTTTTGAGCAAAGTTTAAGTTGAATGGGAACAAACTTTTCTTCTATTTGAGATCCAATTGTTATTTTGAAGTATATTTTATCCCTTGACTTTAACATTTCTTCTGGTTATAATAGTTTTTCTTTCCGCTAAAATGGTTACTTCTGGCTTCTTCTGGGAAAAGATTACATTTTACTATTTCATTCTGTTTTGCTCTATACGGAGCCAAAATGAATTTGGTATAATTATGCAAATCGCTTGGGAAACTTTTTGGTATCGAAACCAGGAAATTATCTATTACCAATTCAGAAATTGGAAATATATTTTCAGTCTCTTTCAAAAATAAAAAAGAACTTAGATGAGTAGGAAAAGTCTCTTTTATTTTGTCAGCTACTACAAGTCTTTAATTTTAGCAAATGTTTTTACGTTTCTTGACTTTAAATTCAGTTGTATTCAACTTTTCATCGGGATGCACAGTAAGCGTAACTTTCATTTTGTAATTTTTTACACGAATCAAAATTATTTTTGTGTTAGAAAAAAAAAAGTTGTTATTCTGTGTTCTTTAAAAATGAAACTTTAGATTTTTTCATGGCGATAAAAATGTTTTTACGATACCATAGCATTTATTTCTTTAGCACAACCTTTTAAACGCTGTAAAATAATTTTCTGATACTGTTCGGGTACTTCATAAAACTTAAATATCTGTTCTGCATGACGGAAAAAAGGGCCATTCTTCGGCTTGTTTCGGGGGTTTAAAATTGCATCTTTTATTATTTGTAAATATTTCATGTCTTAGAAATATTTAAATAATCAAGAAAAGTGCTTACTAATTTAACTCATCCATTTTCGACAGTGATTTACAAATTATTCTTATCTTCTTTTTTATTCTAATTCAAACATTTTAATTTCATGTTAACGTTGCCTTTGTTTATTTCTATTTCTCTTAGTTCTTTTTATCATTTTATTCATATAGCCTTTATTCTTCACATCCGTACGTAACTAAAAAATAACATCTGTACCTAACTAAACCCTATAAAATAATTTAATGATAACTCAAATTATCAAACTTGAGAAAACAACAGTTTCATTTGTTTGAATAAACAATTATTTTCAATTACTTAGTACATTGTTAAAATAACGTATACAATTTACTCGCATATCTCATATTGAAAAATTTGAAGCATAGATTATCATTTCAACACATTATCGTAGCTTCTAAATTATCAACATATTGCAAACCCTTAAGTAATTCCCATTCATCAGTTGAAACTATTCAGTAACAAAAATTACACGTACGAATTCTACTTCCAGCTTAAATAATGGAAGTCAAATAAATCAGTATCTAAGATCACTTAATATGAAGCATAGCAACTTATTATCAAAATAAAGCATGGAAAATATTTTAGTAATATGCATATATGGGTATCATTCTTTGCATCGAATATTATATTAAAATAATATAAGAATCAAAGTTACTGACACAAAAAAATATTATATAACATTATAAGTACTTTCGTAATCTCAAAATATTTAGGATTTTCATTTTTGAATCAACAATAAAAATCTAAATTTAGTAACTTTACATAGTTACTAAGAACAATAATGATAGGATATGTAATTAATATTAATTATAACATTATACAATTTCAAATTTATTTTATAATATAAAAATTATATTATTGGAAACTTTCTTGAAATAATTTCTCATTCAACAAAGTTATATCATTTAAAGAATGAAAGATATATAATAATTATTAAGAGAATTGTAAACAAAATATATTTATCTCATATTATACTTATATCCAACCACACACACACAATAATACGTTTCAAAAGCTAATATCAATAAATACAACAGTTTTTAATTTTATACAATTACATTGAAAAAATCCCAATTATACTAGCAAAATTGTTCAACAACAAACTTGCATTAAAAATAAATTCGAAAAATATTTATTAATTAAATATATCACCAGTTAGAAAAAGAAATCTTTCTGAATATTAATGAATAAATATTAAATGAAACCAATATAATATATTTTAGTATTGGTATAAAACTAAATAATTTCTTACTCAAACTAAGTACTCTCGTGTCCATAAATAAGGATAAAGCAAGTTCAGGCAAAGAAAGAGACAGAAGCAAAACAAATATGACTTATCTGTAAAGTCTATTTATTAAACAAAAGGTAATAAGCAAAAAAGATGCTATAAGTTTGACATCATTAATGAAATTGCAATTTTTACTCCCTGGAACAAATTTCAAAAAATATCCTATTAAAAAAAACTGTATAACATGATCGTCTGGGGGGGCATACTATGATGGTTAATACATAGTATGCTCCCCCCAGACGATCCAATACGTACAATGCCTAAGCATTCTGAGTATCAAATTATCGATATGATCTTGGGGAATATTACACCACTCATCAAGTAATGCTCTCCGAAGCTCCGGTAAACATGTGGAAGAGAGTTTACGTTTTGTAATTCGTCGGCCAGGCATGTCCCACACAAGCTCTATTGGATTCATGTCTGGTGAGTATGCTGGCCTGTCCATATGGGTGATATCCTCCGATTAAAGGCATTCGTCTACAGTTTTTGCATGGTGAGGACGAGCATTGTTATTTATAAACAGAAATTCTGCACCGGTGGCACTCCGAAACAAACATACATATTGTTCCAGAATGACATTAAGATAAATGAGACCTGACATGCTTACATTTTGAACATGCATTTTAGTTCTGGAACCCTGTATAATTCCTCTCCAAACGAGCAATCCTGCTTCACCGTAACGGTGTCGTTCCATGGTGTTCCCTTGGTGGTAACCTTGTCCTCTCCATGCCTGGCCCTGATTCCTGCACTCTCCATATGAAATTCCGGCGAGAATCAGACTGAAATCGAAACCTGAACTCGTCGGAAAACATCACACAAGATTCCAAGCTCCTCAGATACTTCCAGCTGGGTACGTCTACATTCCAGACAGCCGATAATTCTACCACATAAAACATAATCCAAATTCTTCCCTTATGCCGTAACTATGCGGTTATTGCACTGAAAGGCTTTTAAAGTGCTTGTGAACAATTTTACTTCTATGCAACCATTCCTTATATAGCCCTCTCTTATACTCTCTTCATTGCAACGTGCTATCAGCACCATCTGGTGCTTTCTTGTAATTTGCATATTATTCTTCAATATATGTGTGATAATTCTATATTTGAAACTTTTATTTTAGAGTTCAATTTCTATGTAATTCTGAATTATCCTTAATTTATGGGCATGAGTGTATTTTGTCTCCGTTATTTGAATAACTTGCTATAAATTTATTATATGTTTTAAGTAAAAAAATTAAAAACTTTCTTGAGTTTCTCAAGAAAATTCAAAAATAAAAGATTTTTAAGTCACACATAAATAAGGGGAATATTGACTCTTAATGAATTATGACAGGTAATTAAGGTGTACTGAGTCACTGTTTTGTAGACGACATATTTTTCCATAATTAGAGCGTGCAATTATTCTGGATATACATCATGTGCCCATTTGTCAGCTTCTAACTATCCAGTCATCTACCATATAGTTAAATAAAATAAAACCCTGTAAGGTGTTACATTTATTATACATAAGCACTAATTTAGACGTTTCCACTACTTATAAAGTACTTATTTTACATATACGGAAAGCGAGACTTCCGCTGCCCAATGTCTTTCCTATTGAGTCAATTAACTATTAATGCTGATTGATTATCTTTAATATTAAGTCATCATTAACGATATATGCACGAAGTGAATCATGTTAAAATTATTTCGGGCTGTGTGTTCTTAGGTGGGTCATCGATGGCTTTATAAGATGCAAGGTTAATACTGAAGCTTCATAAATTTTATTTCTAACCTGATGTGGATTTCGAAAGAATGCAAAGAAAATTTCTTACACAACCATAGGATGCACTAACAACACTTAGCTTCATTAATAATTAGAAATAATCATTTATACTTGAAAGTATTGCATACTATCAGAAACGCAACACAAGTCCTCACATACCATAAGTGATCATAAATCATCTCCGGTAACAATATTTGTTGTTTATTTTCATAGACTAACAAATTCCTGAAAAATTATATGATTAAGGAGATCTTAATTGCATTATAATTTGTAGAAAGACAGGTAATTTTCTTATCTCTGGAAATTGTAAAATAACTCTCAATATGAATGATGTGTTTTGCTGTTAAGATATAATATATTTATTCCTCTTTAATTGGGGAGTAGATATGCGTGCTTGTAAATATCTGCCCCATGATTGGTAAAACATTTCTGTTTCAGTTTCAGAAAGTTTATTTAATTTAAAGAAACTGATAAATAGAGAAATGTAATGTGTTGCAACTTTACTTGTGTAATAGTTATTTTTTTTATCTTTAATAATATATAAACCATATAATGTGGAGTTAAACATAAGTTATCTGGGATCATTCACTTAGATTCCCGTTAAAGAATATTAAACTTTATTTAATAACTTATCTCAGCTATGATAGATTTTGGAAAGTATGTGATAAATTTTCTAAATTTATGAAAGAGAATAAATCTCAGTTAAAAAGGGCTATGTGAAGAGTATTTCTAATAAATTATCCTGTTTCTCTTTTTTTGTGTAAATTGGTACTTTAAACGACAGCTTTGCCATTTAATAGGTTTCTTTTGAAAAATATATGTGCAAGAGAGTTATGCTTATTTTCCAAAAATTTTTAAAGATAAAATCTTAGTTTTAATGTTTCATTATTCATTTCTTATAATAGGGTGTACTGACTTACGAAGGCATCCAAAAGATGAAATACCTTGATAATGTCATCTCTGAATCTCTTCGAATGTATTCCCCGACAATCAGGTGAGTTGATTACATCTAAATAAATTATTATCTTTATCTACTTTTATAAAAATGAATATAATTGCAATATTTAAATAGAGTCATTTAATGCAAAATAAAAAATGAGATTTTAATAAAAACGAAGCTTATTAAATGAGGTTTTAATGCATAAGTTTTCTTTACCATTTTAAACGTACTTTACTCAGCTTTCTTTGGAAAATATTGCTTAGTTTGAATTCCCAGAAACAAAATTTGAATGAAAATTCCATTTTCTCTTCTCAGATAACTTTGATTTAAGATGGCATTATATGACGCATATATTGCATTAGCTCATTAATTTTTTATTATAGTTAAACTAGTTAAAAGAATAGTTAAACTATATTTAACTATTCTATTATAAAATAGAATAATTGAATATAGTTTTCTCTATCATACTTATTATTTTTGAAATATGCTTGATTTTTGAATTTCACCAGACATAAATGTCATCCAAAATTTGATCTTATAGAAAATCAGGCTGAAAAAATGAGTTTTACAATCCTATTTACTAAGTGATAATTTTAGTCCTTATTTATTAAATGAAAACAGGTGGTCTAGCTAATGGTTATAGTTATGAAAGGAACATGTGACGTTCGGCATGTTACCATCCACTGTCGATAGTGATTTAAATAAAGTATTTAACTGTCTCATTGTCAAATAAAAAGAAATTTTAAAAAATAAGATTTTTACATACAACTATAATAAACTGATAACAAAATTTATATGAACAAATGAAAAAAGATGTTAATTTAAATCACTTTTTAAAATACAAATCACATTGTAATTCAAAAATAAGTTTCCTTCACTGTGCCTGTTAGGATGCTAGTCATTAGAAGGGAATGATAAATATATCGATCAAATATCATAAAAAGTTAATAAATACAAAAAATATAAATTAGAGAAAAATGAGTTTCTTTAACTTTAAATCTGAAATTAATAAATTGCATTCGATAAAAAAATTGCTATCTTTTAAGGACACTGAAAAATTTTCAAATCAAAAATTTTGAAAAGGAGCTTCTGTCTACTGCCAAATAGTCAAACTAATCAATATTAAATGTATTTAACATTAATATCTATATATTTTTTTTATTTTTAGAGATTAGTAATGTAAAAAATATATATGACTGATACTACAAAAAATTTTGAAAATGAGCTATTTGTTATTCACAAATGTAGATTTGGATATAATCCCTATTTCTTTAACATAACTCAAAGAGCTCTTGTCTAACTTTTTCGATAACAGGGGTTATTTAAAATAAGACTGACTGGTAAGGCGTGAGAAAATTATCTATGTATATATATTTATATATATAGCTTCTTGAATGTGCTTAGAGATTGATAAAAAAAGTATGCTTATATAGCATAAATTGTAAAATCATAAAATCATGATCATTAGTAGCATAACCTATAATTTTTATATTGTTAGATAAATAATACAAAATGGCACATTGTCTTTAGAAATACACTGCTGGCCACACAAACTGCAATACCAAGGAAGACAAGATACATTAAAAAATTTATTTTGTAGATAACATGTAGACAAAGTACCAAATGATTAAATTTATGGACTTCTGTGAAGTGTGGCTCCTGCCAAAATCAGTAGCCAGAGTTGCCGCCATTTTTTGAGAAAACCGCTGTCACACGCCTCGGCATTGGTTCAAAGAAACTTTGCGTTCTTTGTATACAGCAGACCCAAAACCGCCCCATATCTTACTACCCGGTGCAGGATCATTGTGGCGGTGGATAATGCAGTTGTTCAGCATCCTCTCTCCTCAGTGTCACCAGGTTCAGAGATAAGCGTGACACGTTAGTAAAGACAATTTCTTTCCATTCTATCGTTCACATCCTTCTTTCATCGCACCATTGACGGTTATGAAATCTGTGGTTCTGCGTCAAGGGTTAACGGAGAGATGGATGTCTTGCAGGCAGACACTATGCTGTAAAAGTCGTCGAATGGTACGCGCAGACACTAGATGATACGTTACATACTGAATGTGCTCTGCTATGGTTCGTGATGAGGCTGAGCGATCCGTCATTGCAATGCGCACAATTTACCTGTTATCACGTGAAGTGGTACACTGAGGATGATACGATTAAACGTGTCGGCTTAGAAAAAGAATTGTTTTCCGGAAGAAAAATTTTATAAATAATGAATTTTATAGTAGAAAACTTTATATTAGAGCTTTAGAAATTTACGTTTTGTAGTAAAATATATGAAGTAAAAATATTTAGGTTTTAGAAAAGTTTACTTTGACAAAGTGTAAAAAGTATAAATAATTTTTCTGCTATCTGTTGGCATGTTTGGTTCACAAAAACATATTATACATAAGTGAAAGATGGATGTATTATCTACATTAGACTTAATCACTCTCTCTAGTGAAAGAAATTTCTCAAATTACTTTTATCAGGTTTAAGTATCTTGATAGTGCCTATTTTATTATTTATTTTTAGTTCTCTCCAAATGAAAATTAAGACTATCGACGAATTCCTTCTTCTTTCATGTTCCTTGTTCTTGGGAAACTATTTGTATATTTGAGGGCTTCACTTAATTCTTTGAGATACGCCAAGAGTTTTGGTTTCGCAATTTTTCTTCTCAATATTACAGTTTTGTAATCTCTCACGATATAAAATACAAACTGTTTATTTTACATTTAGATTAGAAAGGCAAGCCAATGAGGACTACAAGTTGGGTGACACAGGACTCATAATTCCTAAGGGGATGATCGTTAGCATTCCCATTTTTGCAATGCACAGAGATCCACAATTTTTTCCTGAGCCAGAAAAATTTAAACCAAACAGGTAAATATTATAGATTGTATTATTCTTTAAATTTGCTTCAAACAGACATATTTGTTTTAATGTGGCATGTTTTTCAGTAAATATTGTGTTCGATTTGAATTTTGAATTTCCTTGATCGGAACATTAATTTTTCAAATCTCTGTTAATTTGTATGGAATATCTAAATTCTCAGTTCTAGTTTTATCCCAATTAACAAGATATTCAAAAATTCATGGGACAATGGGGGGAATGCCTAACTTTCCTTAATGTTGTTATACTTATAAATGTTATTTGTTTGCCAAAGTAAATGTTATTATACTTATAAATGTTATTTGTTTGTAAAGGAAAGATTATCAAATAAATAATCAAGTTAATGGGTAGCATTTTTTACAAATTATTAAATAATCATTTTATTACTACTTTAATAAATGTAAATTAAAAGAAAATGTATTGTGATTTCTAAAAACCAATAATAATAAGGGGATTTTATGTTGTTAATTCCTTCTTAGAAACTCCAGTACACCCAGAATGTGATCCAGTGAAGCTGGATAGTCATAGTATTTCTTACAAGTGTGGTATATTTTATGCCATTATCAAAAAACAGAACGAAACTTTAGGTGGCAATTTGTTAGTTTACTCAGAACAATTTAGGAGCAAAGGTAACATTTGATTTCTATCAGAGTGGCAGGAGTTTTTCCTGTGTATCAAAGATGCAAGAGTGAAATACGCCATATTAAATTGAGTTTTAAATTTTCCATTTAAATATAGTTTTTGATAAGTAAACAAAGAGCCATTGACTGTTCTCTTCTCACTACCTTCTTTGGAAAGTCTTAAGCGATCTCATTTTTTTGTCTTGTGCCAGCTAGGTTGACAATATGAGGTGCGCTGCTTCACTTTTCATACTGAACCATATTTGGTGTGGAGTCCGATTGCTTCAGTACACACATGCCATAGGGACCCGTTTATAGGGTAGGTAACCATTCACACCTCATTCATACACAGAAAGGACAAAGACAGGATAGATAGAGAGAGAAAGTACATCCATGCCCGTACCTGGATTCGAACCCAGGACCTCCCTATCCACAGGCAGGCACTCTGACCACTAGACAGGGTGGTCGGCAGCGGTCGCATTACCATCGATATTAACAATCATTGATTCCATTCGAGATGGACATAGTGGGTCTGTGAGATCTTATTCAGTTTGAGGAATATAAATATGCTGGTCTCACCTATTTGTGGAAGGCTAGCCACAAAGACTGGCAACATGTTACGCATTGCTTCTGTCCGATAAAATCCATAGTTACCTTCAATCATAATAGCGCGTGCTAAAATCTATGTTAATCGCAATTAATTCGCTACTGAATATCCACAGGCAAGTGTTAGATTTGAGCTGATTCATTGTAGTCTCCAGGGGAAGGTCCTGTGAAAATATCGCTGTTAGTACGATCTTCTGTTAAGACAACTGTTAGTACAGATCAGTACTACATATTTTGGAATGCAACTAAAACTTTCTGTCTAGATTGGTCGATTTGGTAACTTTGTTTGCTTACAGTGGATTTCAGCTCAAAGAGGAAAAAAGTCTGTTAAGCATTTTTGTGAATACAGAATCTCAGAGATAGAGGTTCACCCACTCGCGAGATAAGCTTTGAATTTCTGACAAACTGAAAGGGCTGTATTTCTCGTATATTTGATTCCTGTTCCAAGCGTGCGGAATCAAAGAAGGCCAATATTTGAGACCGAAACTATATATATTTTTTAAGTACTTATTGACTCTTCTTATATGCACAGTGACTGTAAATTATTCTGGAACAGGGATATACTAGAACAGCAGTTTGTTCTGTGTTCGAGAATAATTCCAGCAGCACTCAGTTTTTCTAATATCTGAAGAAGTTTGGTTAAACGCGTGCAGAAATAAATTGAGTAGTCATTTTCCTGTCATATAGGTCTTATTATCCTGTCATATAGGTCATCAATTTCCTGTCATATAGGTCATCTATTTCCTGTCATATAGGTCATCCATTTCTTGTCATATAGGTCATCCATTTCCTGTCATATAGGTCATCCATTTCCTGTCATATAGGTCATCTATTTCCTGTCATATAGGTCATCCATTTCCTGTCATATAGGTCTACTTATCCTGTCATATAGGTCTTGTCATTAAAGAAATATACGCAGTTATAAGAGTTTTCGCAATAACTTCCTATCTCTTTCAGTTAGATATTTGTAGATATCCATGGGCTTATGGGCCTTTAAAACCAAATGGCATGTCTATATGTCTGTTGCAGCTGAATTCAGGATCAAACATGAAAAATAAAAAGTACTTGGGATACATTTTATATCTGAAGTGTTGACATTCGAAATACAAAATTCATATGTAGATGCATAAATGTTTATTAATTGTACAAAGAATCACTGTTGACTCATCTGCATTGATGGTCAATTTGGAATGTATTGCAAATTAAGAGAGACAACCACAGTGTTGTTAAGGATGGCTTTGGTGAAATTAATTAAAATGTGAAATTTACAGTAAATGTAATTTTATTGCTATCTTTATTTTTGTTGATTTTAATATACTTGAATTGTTATATTTTTTATTTCGTTGTTCTAGATGTTAAATTTTTAAACTATTCTCTTAATAATTTAATGTATTAAAGAAATCAACATTGAAACAAAATATTTTATGTAATTAATTTTGTGATCGAATAAATTATAGAAATGCATAATATATTTATAAAAATTTTTAATTTCCGGACTAGATTTTATACAAATATTTGACTTTTGATTTCATGCAGAAAAAAGAAAAAGAAAATTGATAAATAAATAACGATTAATTTACATTTAATGTAACTAAGAATTAGTGACAGTTTTATTTATTCAGAATATTTTCAATAAAATTTTTATTTATGCCACATTGTTACCTAGCTTTTTTTCATTTTTGAAATTAGGGTCATTATTTTCCAAAT
Source organism: Latrodectus elegans (assembly GCA_030067965.1). Lineage (NCBI taxonomy): Eukaryota > Metazoa > Arthropoda > Arachnida > Araneae > Theridiidae > Latrodectus > Latrodectus elegans. The sequence goes on from CM057816.1 coordinate 12,188,057, forward strand.
TACTTAACCACTAAAATATTTATATTTTCATTACAATGACTTAGACTGGTTTCAACATGTGCTTGTTTTCATTAATCACACAATTTTTAAAGCTATTTATAAAAATAAACTATTCGATTAATGTAAAACACTCTGTCAACTTTTAATATTAGTTTAATTTTAGCATATGTGTGCAATATCCAATCTTTTATAATACTTTTAAAAATATTTTCTTACAAAACATGATGTCATATACTGTGAAAAATTTTATTATATAATTGAAATTATATGTAATCTTCTTTTTATATCATCACTTAAAGTATTCCACGGTAATCGAGCTGTTACAGGGAGTAGACCATTTCTTACACAGCATTTGCAACCCTACTGTTTTTCAGGTATTATGAAAACACTTAAGAGTCACATATACAAGAAATTATGCAACACAATTTTAATCTTTTTTTTTAAAATGATTCGTAAGAGCTTGAATAATTAATATTATTATTTTTGCACAGAAACTTGCATCTTTTTATCTGGATATCTTAAACTTGCATCTTTTTATCTTAAACTTGCAAAATTTTTATCTTAATATTTCGTATTGAGTATATATCTAAGTGTTTCACCTATCTTAATGTTTGAAAACGTATTTTTATACAAATATATAAAAAGAAGCATCTACTCTATTTGAATATGCCAAACATTTGTGTATTTAAAATAGGATATATCGAGTCAATTATTTTTTTTTATTGTATTACAGGTTTAGTGAAGCTGAAAAGCATAAGATCAAGCCCTTCACTTTCATGCCGTTTGGAGCTGGTCCCCGCAACTGCGTAGGGATGCGCTTTGCCCTCATGGAAGCCAAAGTATGCTTGGTACATGTCCTAAGTACATATCACTTGCAAAAATGTCCGGAAACAAAGGTATTTTCTTACTTTTCAGTTTACATTTTAATATTTAATATCGATTCTATATCTTAGTACTTCATATTGAGTTTGTTATCTTAATATTTCATTTTGAGTTAATATCTTACTGTTTCATATCTAGTTTACATTTTACTATTTCATACTGAGTTTATATCTTACTGCTTCATGTGCTGAGTTTTTATCTTAATATTTCGTATTGAGTATATATCTAATATGTTTCACCTATCTTTATATTTCTTACTGAATGTATCTTAGAACTTCAAATTGAGTTTTTATCTTACTATTTTGTATCGAGTTTATGTCTTAATATTTCATACTGAGTCTCGATCCTAGAGTTTTATATTGAGTTTATACCATCCTATTTCATACTGAATTTATATCTTAATGTTTCATATTGATTCTATATCTTACTATTTCATATTAAGGTTTATATTTTTAAAATTCCTCAATTCTCTTAAACCTTTATTGAACATATACTATACTTTTCCTTTAAATATATAATTATGATAAATTCATCATTGTATTATAACATTCAAATATATCAATAAAAATATAAAATTACGTGTTTAACATTTTTTAATGGAAAATTTTAAGAGATTTTTAGAAATAATAATAAAAAAATAATGATTATATATATGCTTGTCATAAATATTTATATATAAAATGTGAGTAGAAAAAAGTTTATTACCTTTAATAACTGGGTGGAATTTACAAGCATTTCTCAAATATATATATTTTTAATGAAAATAGAGCTTAGAAGTAGAAACACATAATCTTATCAACTGCTTTTTTTTTTCTTTCTGAATAATGTATTTTCTAAAATTTAGGGAATGATAGATTTCACGCAGTGCTATATTTATCCAACAAAAATTCTTCCAACAATAGTATGAACTAAAAAAATTTCCTAATTGTAATAGAGTTGCAAAATTTCACAACACTCATTCACAATTGATTAGAATAATTGAATAAAAATATTACTTATTCTATTATCCAAATCATTCGGTTAGTTAGATTTTTCGAAAAAGTGTCTATTTTTTAATTATTGCGCGTTAAAATGGGAAAAAAAAACTACAGATTTAAAAGATATTTTAAAGAAAAAGAACTTTTAATCAATTAAATGAAAATTTTGACGTACTTTGTACACTTTTACATATAATGGTAATTTGGTAATTACAGGTGTTGTACAATATGTATATGCATAATATTATGAATGAAAGCTATTGCTTGCTGAACATTTCAGTCAAATTAAGCTATTTCACTGCTTTCATCGGTTTTTGGACCGCCAAGTGGTGCAAGTGCTTTGGTGCTCCACTCACCTCGAAGTAGTTTCAAGGCCGTAAAATGCTTCATTAGCAGGTGGTCCAGTGTCTTGAAGTGGCATGCCTCTCTCTCTCGTTCTCATCTTCTCCCTTCTTTTACTTTTTTTTTTTTATTTTTTTTTATTGGGTTTTTCCATTTTTCTCACTGTCTTCTTATTCAGTCTAATTTAGTTTTCTGAAACTCTGAAGGTGATTTGGATAATCAATGATTTGCGTAAAAGTTCGGATAATTGGAGTTCTACTATACGATTGACCAGATTATTGCTGCTAAAATTTGGAGTATATTTTAATCATAAGCAAATTTATAGCTAAGCTCAAAGTGACTTCAACGGTAGGTATTGCATAGCAATTAAATACAATTTTACAATTGTATATTTTAATTGAAAATTAATTTTTTATTTTAAAAGTGTATTTAAATATATTGTTTCATAGAAAATGTTTTTAGATTCCTATTTAAGGAAACGTAACGACCTAATTTTATGCTATTTTTTCAGGTGCCACTTGAATTAGTGAAAGGAATTGGACTATTGCAGCCAAAATCAATATTTGTCCATCTTGAAGAAAGGAAATATTGTCCTCTTATACATTGAAGTGCACGAACAAATCTTAAATACTGCATTTTACACTTGTTCTACACATTTCTCAGTTCATTTTTGTAATATATTTGCTATTCATGGATTTCCATTAACTGTAGTATTATATATATATTTTAAATTTGATATGTTAATATTCTGTTGAAAATATATTCCTGATTTTATATCTTTTTCTATTAAAGACATATTGATCATCATGTAATCTCATTTTTTGCCTGCGCAACAGTATTTCACATACCGTGTATATTTTATTTAAATTGTTTTTCCAGCATTCCACTTGTATTAGAATACTTCACAAAAATGAACGTAACTTGTTACACATATTGGTACTTTCATTTTTTTGATGTACTTATTGAGTATATGTAGTTTTATTGATTTTTTAGAGTATATGCATATTTTTTATAATATATAGTAGAATAAATATTCCTGATTTCGTAGATGTGTTTATGTTAAATAAATATTGATTATAATGTTATTTCTTTACCAACATATCAGATCGAATGCAATGGGTGATCGGTTAACGAACATAATATGTTAAAAGACTGAGTTCACTCTCCGAAATATTTGTTATCCGATCATTGATTTACCATAGATTTTTTCGAGAAATTGATAAATTCGTTCAGAAGACCCTCAAAATAAAAACAAAAAAGAGTATTATTTCTTAAGCTTATAAAAAATAATAACATACATACAGTATTACATATTAATAAGTCCTTTTCATTTTTAAGGCGTTAAAGAACATGTCTAATGTAGATTACTTTTTTCTCTTTTTCAGAATTTTCCAGAATTAATAGAATTTTCGTTGTAAAGGTTTTAATAACACTGTTGTTGTTGCCATCTGGAATTTGTTGTTCAAGGCTACGTATGAGACAGTGAATGAATGGGGTTGTGATGAAAATGAAATTAATTTTCGTTTGAATGAAATCAAAATCTAAAATAATGGTATACTTTGGCTATAAATATTTATTGTGAAACTTTTTTTCCAATATAGAACTTGGAAACACAAAAGGCAAGCAAGAGTGTGGTAAAAAACTATTTTTTATTCTTTAACAACCCTCCACAGAATTCGTTTTAGTTCGCTATCCGAATATGTATGTATTCGTGGTCCGAACACAAGACTCTTTCGTGAAAGTGTTCGTTGCAGGATTTGTTCGCAGTCTTAACTGTTTGTTAATAAATCACCCACTGTACTTCATATTAAGGAAGTAACATGCTGCATATATTGTTATGTAACATTTTATTAAGTATATACAGTTTACGGTATATAGTGATTCTTTTTTCTCAATGTGCAGATGATGTTATTCATTTAAATAAATATTTCGATGTAATATATTTTTTATGTTAAACAAATATTTATCGTTAAGCTATGTTGTTTTTATTTATATCAATTTATATCATATTTTACTTTTCAGTTGAGATTAGTTTTCTTCTTCAAAAAAGTCGGGAACCATTCATTTGTTTATTCTTTAGAATCTAAGCAAATGAATTTGAAACGCAATCCTTTTGTCACCTCGTGAGAAGCGACAGGTTTTATTTTTCTCGTTTCTCGATAATTTCCTTTTCTTTTTAATTATTACTCCCATTTTGATCATCCACATTTTTTTTACTACATTATTACACTAAGTATTTCGTAGTTTCTTAATTTTTTTTATCTTCTTATTGGAAATATATCTATAATTTCTTAAAAACCTTTTCTTTTTAGTGCAATTCAAACAATTCAAATGAATTCATAATTTATATATATATATATATATATATATATATATATATATATATATATATATATGTATATATATATATATATACATAGTATAAAATTGCGGTTGAAAATAGTGATATAAAAAGTATATCTTACTGTGCAATGTACCTTAGACCAGTGGTTGCCAAACCTTTTGACTTCATGGATCAATAAATTCATAATTTAAATCACGTGGACAACTAATAGGATTTTTTAAGTATCAAATATATTTATAAAAAATATTGTGATGTAAGAGTGCATAAAATGTACCAAGTTAATAAAATGAATTGATTAACTGTAACTAAATTATGAAATCTTTATTAATAAACCATAATAAAATAAACAAAAACTGCAAAAAATAAACAATTAATTTTTTTAAATCTTAAATAAAACTGAGAAGAAATTTAGAAAAGTCAAAGTAATAAATTCAAATAAAAGAAAATATACACATGGTTAAGATTTTAAGATCATGCCTGTTTAAAAAAAAAAAAAAAAAAAAAAAAGAAAAGACATCAATATACAAAAGAAAATGCAAAAAACCTTCCTTAATAATCCACTTAATATATCGAATATATTTTAAAAATGAAATCAATACGCTCGTATGCCCGCATTTAAAGACTTCAACTGATAGACATTGGTGACATACATTAGAGTTGTTGTCTGGTGCCACAGCTGGGCTGCTATAATGGGTTGCGCTGCTCCTATTTTTCTAAATGAACCTCAATTTTTGGTGGGATCTAACTTTTTCAGTACGCACGCACCATAGGTACCCGTTTATAGTATGAAACATTAGAAAGAGTTCGAAACGAGGAGAGACACAAAACGTGTAGCTGTAACAATGGCGTTACAACAGTGCGGCTTATTTATTCTGGGTCATTCTATGAGTGGCGTCTTTATAACTTTTCACACATTGTTATGAATTGAATTAAGATTTATTAATCTTAAAACATAACTTAACGTGATTAGAAAGTACATTCGACTTTTTTCAGGCGACCAGATTAATTTTTCCTTGGACCTCTAGTGATTCGTGGACTACCATTTTGGCGACTGCTTCTTTAGACGAAAAAAATTCCTTTTACTGAAGTATGACGTCACTGACAACAAAAGTATGAAAACAAAGAGAAGGATTGATGGTAAAGATAATGCGTTAAGTAAATATTCCTGAGTGTAGGTTTCGTATTTGATACAGTATTGGAGAATATAATGCAGAATTTCATAAAAATGTATACCATAAAATCTAAATTCGATTATTTGTATTTATTAAATACTTAAAAATATTTCATTTTGCATAAATAAATAATGAACTTATGGTAGTTCATGTAAACATATATTTTAATTAACAAATGTTCCTCAGGGTTGTAAAATAATAGAAATGTTTTTTGTAATAAAATTTTAAGTACAATAATATGAAAGGCATTAAAAAAAAGATTCTTAAGTAAGAAATCTAAATTTATTGAATTTATGTCATTCAACATATATATGAGTAAGGAAATTACAATGTTTTTAAATGAAATTAATGTAGATAAAAATGTATTTCTAATAAATCTTTTCTGGCCTTTAAGGCAAATTTAGAGCATAAAATCCTCATAAATAGTTTTGTAGCGAGTATAATTACAGCTACCTTACCTGTTTAAATGGGTAGATGGTGCTAGCTGCAACTAGTGAATTTCTCAGAAAGACACTTGAGATCACTTAAGATATTAAAGTGGTTTTTGTCCTTTGCTTCTATTTTTTGTAGCTGTTTTGTAAAATTATGTATTGTGCCGTTATGGTTATATATTGTGATGTGGAACTTTAATAATATTAATAAACATATGTTCCTGAAAGCTTTGTTATTCATATTTATATTTGGAATCATGTGCTTATATAGCGGCGACCAACGTCAAAAAATGATCGTCGAATAATCGACTCGCCAGGCGTCTAAAAGAAAAAGTGTCATCCTGACCCGTGATGCATATTTCTTTCAATAAGAATGCATCCTTTGTTTGAAAAGATCAGCTCAAATCTGAATGTGCTTAAGTGTCGCCCTGATGCTTGTCGAGAAATTATTCTTATCCAATAAATGATTCATCCAAGAATCGTCTTGTTGTACAGCTACAATAGGTGTTAAAGTGCTATCATTTAGTGAGTGAGTGAAATGCCGCTAAATTTTCTGTGCAATCCTATTTAAATAATCCAGTTTTACGAATAACGTGCCAAAGAAATTAAATGTGTTTCATCCTAAGTGCCATTGAAAGTGAACGTGAAAAAAAATTTCATCCGTCTCATCGTATTCCAACCCGGAAGTTCGGTGAAAAATCCTTCTCCTTTGTTTTGATCCTCGTCCCTGCTTTTAAAAATATGTTCTTTTATTTTGTGTTTATTATATTTGATATTTATATTTATAATTAATATTCAAGCAAAGAGAAGAGTTATCGATAACTTATGAATGTTTAAATAAATATATTTCAATTTCTACAAATTATAAGACAAATGAAAATGATATTATATGTTTATATAAATTATGTGGAAAATAAATATATGGTGTTTATATATATATTTTATGGTTTTGTTTAAACACATACATAAGTATTATTACCGTAATATAATACGACAATATAAATACTATTATCGAAGATCAGAAACAGTTTGAAGATGAGGAAATAGAGAAATTGGAAAGAGAAAATCAGCGTTTAGCTGAGGAAAAAGCATTCAAACTTGAAAAGCTTAGGCTGCAAACATCAATTTCAACAATAGCTTTACATACCAGTCATACTGAGCCTACTCCTATGCGGGTTGATTTGAAAACTCTCTTGCCTACATTTAATCCTGATTCAGATGGTATGAAAATATTTCTAAAGAATGTTTGAAAGGCAAAAGAAGCTTTTAAATATATCGATTGATTATTGGGTATCACATTTAATAGGTGTACACTTCCAAGTGATATAGGTAAACTAATCGCAAGAGAACCTGAACAAATGTTCAAAAATTATAACCATATTCGTACTACATTATTACAAAGATTTAAGCTGACAGCAGACAGGCTTAGAATTCTTTTTAGTCACCATCAAAAGCGCGAAAATTCCACTTGGAAAGATTTCTTTTTTGAGCTCAGGACATACTTTGAAGGTTGGCTTCATAAATTAGAGACAACTTCATTTGACAAATTAAACGAATTTATTCTTGCTGATGAAATTGAGAAAAATGCCCTCCAAATTATAAAAATCACTATTTAGATGGTTGGGAAAAGCTCAATGTTCCTGTCTTGTTAGCTGATAAGTTCAATTTGTATGAAAATATAAAATCTCCTTTTTAGAAACTGGTAAAACATTCAAAATTCCAAGAATTACATAAACCTAAATATTCAAGAAATGTAGTTAATCAAGAATCAAACAAATATAATTCCCTAAATTTGAAAGGACTGGAGCTCTTAATACCCACAAAACCAAACTATCTTATCTAACCCAAACCACACTATCTAACCCAAATTATAGGCCATCACGAAATTTTGAAAACTCCGTTTATTGTCATGGTTGTGACTATCCAGGATTTATAAAAGCAAAATGTCTAAAGGGTTCTCAAATAAAAGACAATGCTCATATCAATTCCATACAGATGTTTACTTGAACAAACATCTCACCTCATACAGATGTTTACTCAGCTCATGGCCCAACTTTTCGAATAGACTTGATTTTTCTGCCACATGAAAAGGCCACAAAAATGCTAATCGCATTCTCTTAGGTGTTGACTTTTTGAGAAAATCTGGAATTGTGATGGACATGCGACACAACTGCTGGTACTTTGGTGATAAACCTAATCACAGAATACAGTTTGCAAAAGATTTATCCCTACCCAGAAAAGACATTTCTATTGAAGTCAGTAGTATTTACTTGTCATACAATTTAATTAAAAATGATGTTCCAATACAAATAAATCCTACAGTTATACTTGAAGATAACAATCTTTGCTTGAGAGAAGAAGAAGGACAGAATCCGGATACAGAAAACAGAAATCAATTAATTCCTTTGATTAATGAAAATGAAGATATTTTCCAGCAAGGGGGAGAACAGACTCCTTATGTTAAACATTATATCAATACAGGTGACCATCCACCAGTTGCATCTAAACCTTATAGACTGTCTCCTAAAAACAAAAATTTTTAAGAAAAGAAGTTGATGAACTTTTGGCCATATTATAGAAGAATGCGAATCGCCGTATGCATCACCGGTTCTTTTAGTTCCTAAACCTAATGGAACTATTAGATTGTGTATAGATTATCCTAAGCTAATTGCGATATTTGTTCCTGATAAGTATCCACTGCCTCTCATAGATGCTCTTTTGCACGATGCGAAATCCACAACTTTTATGTCTCTTGATCTAAAAACTGGATATCATCAAATTGAGGTTAATCCTCAGGATAAAGACAAGACTGCATTTGTGTGCCCGTTTGGTGCATTTAGGTTTAAAATAATGCCATATGGTTTAAGAAATCCCCAACAACTTTCCAGCGTCTTATGGATCAATTCCAAAATGGACTACCATAAGTCTTAGTCTATTTAGATGATATTATTGTTTTATCTGAAAACTTTGAACAACATGTTCAAGATTTAAAAATGGTGTTTGATAGACTTCGAAAATTTAAATCATCTGCAAATAGAGACAAATATAAATTTGAGTGCCCACGTGTAAAATATTTAGGATTGTGGATCACTCCTAATGGGATAGAGGCGGATCAAGATAAAATAGCAGCAATACAAAATATTCCTTGTCCAAGAAATGTTAAACAGTTCCATTCATTTTTGCAAACTTGTTCATGGTATAGAAAATTAATATCGAATTTTTCAAATATTGCTAGATCCATTAGCAATTTGACCAAAAAGAACATTGTTTGGAGATGGAATGAATCAGAACAAGCATCTCAAACTCTAAAACGATGTTAAACTCTAAACGAGTTCAAGCATTCAAACTCTATAACTCCACAAGTTTTGAAACAAGTTGATCCTACAAAACCATTTATCATTCGAACAGATGCAAGTGGTTATGTTCTAGGCGCACTTCTTCTATAAGGTGAAAGTTCTATCGATGAACAGCCAATCGAATATGCAAGTAGACTTTTAAACTCTGCTGAAAAAACTATTCTACAACAGAAAGAGAAGCATTGGCAGTCGTATGGACCTTAAAAAAATTTCGAGGTTATATTGAAGGCTCAGATATTACAATAGCATCAGACCATTAATCATTAAAGTGGTTAATGACTTTAACGTCACCCACTGGAAGATTAGCCAGATGGGCCCTTCAGATTCAAACTTACAATTTGAAGATTGATTATTTTCCAGGAAAATGTAACGTTGTGGCTGACATGCTGTGGAACGCATGTGGAAAGCATGGACGAGAACAATGAAAAATCTTGCGACTTAAGAACTATCGTTGTCGTTAGCTATTGATGTTCCATCAAGAACAGATGGTCAACTCAGAGAAGAACAATTGAAAGATCCTGAATTAAAGAACATCGTAGACTCTTTAGAAGATATTAACAAAAGTGTTGACTTTGCGAATTGATCGGAAAGAGGGGACCTCTTGAATAAAGGAGTACTCTACAGTTATTCTCCACATTCTGAAGCTGAGGAAGCACAGTTAGTTGTCCCTTCGCATCAAAGAAAAGAAATCCTAAAACTTAGCCATAGCATCACATTACGGATCTGATGGTACCTTTTTCCGAATATCATCTAGATATTATTGGACTGGAATGAGAAAATACATTTCAGATTACGTAAAGAGTCGTGCAGAATGAATGAGATACAAATCAACGAATCAAAAACCTGCCGGTTTATTGCAAACACCTGAACCTGCTCAACGTTTTGAAAGCATCGCCATTGATCTTTTTGGACCCTTGCCAGAAATGAATGAAGGCATGAAGTGGATCTTTATTGTTGAAGACTGTACAACTAAATTGGTTGAGTTATTCTTGTTAAAGCAAGCTACTACTAAAGAATGCGCTTTAACATTATTAAATAATGTATTTTTAAGGTATGGATTACCTCGTCGCCTAATAAGTGATAATGGGTCTCAATTTGTCAGTGAAGTTATATTTTGTTTTGAACATCAATCAAAGTTTCATACCTGTTTACCATCTACAGGCCAATCCTGTCGAACTCAAAAACAGAGATTTGAAACCTCGTTTGGCAATGTTGGTAGGCAACAACCATACATCATGAACTGAACAACTGCCAACAATAAGATTTGCTATGAATGCTGCAAAATGCGAAACTTCTGAAACGATTTTTAAAATTAACCTAATAGGAAAAAAGAATACCTTGTTAGGTTTATTTTAAATAATGAAATTGATCCCCTAAAGAGGCTCTTATAATAGAATTTTAAGTTTTGTTTGACCTTGAATATTCCTGACGCATCAGTTTTGTAATCGTTTAAAAGAACTCGCCGGGTGACTCATATGACAACAAAATTCAATCTAATGCTCAGCTTTGTTATGATTCTTTTTATCATCTAGTTTAAAAAAAAAAGATGAAAGAATAAAAATAAATACATACATAATTCTCATTCTAGCAGGAGTACTGGGAATTAAAATTTTAGCTAAAAGTTTTGAGAAAGTATGATTATGAATTTACTTTACTGATTTTAAAAAAAATGGAAGTTAAAATTTCCAATGAAAATCAAATCTTCCTGATAAAAACAAAAACTTAATTGGAAAAATTTGAAAATTCTTTGGAATTTAATGGGGAAAGGTATGTTAAAAAATTAAATTTTAAGGAAAGGATAGGAAATCTCCATTTGGGTTACATTCTAATTTTGATGTTGCAAAACAATATTTATGATATATATAATATATATATATATATATATATATATATATATATATATATATATATATATATATATATATACATATATATATATATAATATATATATATATATATATATATTATATATATATATACCGGGTGAGATTATAATTAAAGTCCCGATTTTAAAAATTGATAATTTTAAAACTACTGGTCAGAATGACTTGATATTTTAGCAGAACAATCGTAAGGCAATGAAATTTTATTTGGCGAAAAAAAAAATAGTTCTAAAATGTGCCTATAGATGGCGCTGTCAGCGTTTACATTGTGTATATATATGAAATTACTAACACGTGACATGCGCACATGAGACTTAGCTGCCATAAAAATACAGAGCACCAGCTCTTTGCTTAAATGCTTCATCATGACTCTGACTATGAAAGATCGCACTCTGCTCTTGAAGTTTTTTCTTATACGGATGACTGTGCACTTACAGCTGTTAGGAAGTTTCGGACATTAAAATCCATTAAATAAGGTCCAATAACCGCAAAAGATCTGCGAAAAATGATTGCTAAATTCGAAGAGACCGGTTCATTTGACGTTAAACGGGGTAGAGGAAGAAAACCAGTTTCGGCTGCGGCAGTGGAAGATGTGGCTACAGCATTACAAGAACAGACTAACAGTGATGTTGGAATCAGAACTGCACGGGGAATTGGCCGAATGCTGGATATGCCGAACAGCACGGTGCGTAAAATCCTACGGAAGATCTTGCTGTGTCATCCGTATAGGATAACTCATGTGCAGGAGTTGCTACCGGTTGACCTGGAAGCACGTCAATCTTTTGCACTGCAATTTCTTGCCCGGATGGAAGTGGACAACGGATGGCCATGGAATATTCTGTGGTCTGAAGAAGCCCACTTTCATTTGCAAGGTTCTGTAAATACGCAAAATTGCAGGATATGGGCGACCGAGAATCCGTCCCAGCTACAGCCATTACCTCTTCAGTCTGAAAAGGTTACTGTGTGGTGCGGAATAACGGCAGCGTTTATCGTTGGTCCGTTTTTCTTCGAAGAGATCACACCTGCGGATCCCGTTACCTGCACCGTTACTGGCAAGGGGAATGAAACACTTTTGCGTAACCATGTCCTTCCGGCACTTCAGCAGCGTCAGTGTGTGGATCGCACAATAATCATGCAAGATGGCGCTCCTCCGCACATTGCTACTCCTGTGAAGCAGCTACTGAATGCTAATTTCGGAGATGACAGGATCATAAGCCGTGATTTTCCAACAACGTGGCCGCTACGTTGCCCCGACATAAATCCGTATGATTTCTGGCTTTGGGGGTACCTGAAGAATGTTGTTTACAGCGGGAGTTTTCAGAATCTAGCCGACTTGAAGGCAAACATCACACACCACATCCATTGCATCTGTACAGATGCCCTCCGATCTGTTGTGCAGCATGCCGTTTTGCGCTTCCATTTAGTAGCGGAACAAGGCGGAGGGCATATCGAACAACTTATGCTTTAATCATCAGCGAGGTGTTGATTCCATGAAGCTCTTTTTTTTGTCATAATCGCTGTATTCTTGTCTTTTTCTAATAAATCTTTAGTAAATCCCTGAACTCTAATTTTTTTCTTTTGGTTAACAACATTTCTGTGTTTAACGAATACATTTTTGGACTTTCCTCCTGATATTACCCGGATAGCGCCATCTATCGGCACATTTTGGAACTATCTTTTTTTTCGCCAAACAAAATTCCATTGCCTTACGATTGTTCTGCTAAAATATCAAGTCATTCTGACCAGTAGTTTTAAAATTATCGGTTTTTAAAATCGGGACTTTAATTATAATCACCCGGTATATATATATATATATATATATATATATATATATATATATATATATATATATATATATATTAATTTTAGATGCTCCTATTATCATATGACATTATAGTGTAAATTCTACTTTGACTCATTTCCGAGAATAGTTCTGGATTTTTAAAGCTAGACAATTTATGAAAAGTTTATTAAAAGATTGTTTAATTTGCAAACCTTACAAAGTTAAATTTGATATTCAGGGGGTAGTAGCTAGCCCCTGATAAAATTCAAGGAAACCTACCTGTTGTTATGAGTTAATTCTATTTTGCTGATCCATTTCTTGTAGTTGATTCTGTAACAAAATGTTCTTACTTTAAATGATATTTGCTTATTTTTATTTGGGCAACAAGAAATCTTTTTAGTTAAAATTAATTCTCAATATGAGTATTGAAGCAATTTATTTGTTTTCAGGAGATTTATGTTAATTCTAAGTTTATTCTGTGTAGTGTTCATACAATACTGAATCTTTCAAAAAGCAAAACAAGAGTTAAAGTCATGGTGGAAATTAAGCAGTAATCCTGAAGATAAAATTATGTTTAACTCCAAGTATATTAGATGGAAGTTTGTTGTTGAAAAATGTCCATAGTGCGGAGGATTTTGAGACATATATAAAGAAAATAATTAATGTTTTCTTATTTTTAAAGATTTAGTAACTGTATTGACATAAATTGAAGCCATGATTAGTTCGAGACATGTTACGTACCTGAACAATAAACCCTCCTATCTCTTTCCTCTGGCAACTTCTCATTTTTTAGTTGGTAAAAGATTGATGATTTTGCCTGCAATTAAACAGAAAAGTAAATGGAAATAATATATTATCTCCTTGCTGAAAAATTTTAATTACTTATTCACTTTTTTAAATCATTTTTGCAATATGTTAAAAGAAGATATTTTGCTGAATTTAAGATTAGCCTATATATCTCCACAATAAGGTAAATTTTCTTATTTTAATGTAAATTATATTGTTTTAGTAAATGTTGAGTGTCCTCCTAGAAATCTACAAATGCTAGTTTTAAGAAGATCTCCAAAGCTTTAACTCATTCCTTCCAATGACATAACTGGACGCTTTGTGACAAATGCTTGATGTAACTAATGACGAATTGGTTTGACGTAACCAATGACGTAGATAAATGTTGCTGCAATTTAGACGCCTCCACACTGTCTTATTTGAAATCTAGACTCGATTCTTTGTGTAATTCTCCTTTAAATATCCTCTGCCAAACTTAATGCACACTTTATGTTGGCTTCTGATAATGCCGTTCTATCACACATGACCTTGTGGAAATAACACTATTCAATAACTATTAATGAAAACTCAATAATCTTGTACTCTTAGTAGTAGTAGTCACTGAATGGTTGGGTTTTTCTCTCAACGACTACCTTTATAACCATAATTACTGAACTGCCTGACAGTTAACACCATAGCTCTCACGCCAGATTCAAATCTGTTTCCTTTGAATTAATGTATTCTGCAATCGTACAATATTCGTACAAAATGAGTTTCAAAGGAAATGATAAAATTTAGGATTAAACGCGATCAGTTAACAGGATCTATTGAAAATGAAAGCATAATAGGTCTGGCAATCTCTAAATAACAAAAAAGTATATTATACCTAATTGACCATTCTTAATAGGTTGTCTTTTTAATCTCAGTATGATTCTTTCTTATCGTAGAGGGAACCAAAACAGAGGCAAAGTCGGTTGTGAGTTACATTAACCTCAGACTGTGAAGCAAGCTCGCCACCAAGAAATATGGCCTTCGCAAGAAACTACTGGAAAACTAAGCGCTGACTCTGAAACTCTCTTCAAACATACATTTTTCTAATTTCCTACAGGACATTTGAGAGGCGTTTTGGCTATATTTCTATGAGTCCAAAAATTTCAAGAATGTTCGCTTTCTTCTGGAATTTCATATAATTTAAATTGCTAAAACCTGCATAAATTTAGACAAATATCTCTATAAATATTAGGGAAATTTATATTAACATCAAGAATATTTAAAACATTTTATTTATTCAAATAACCTTATTTATAATTCTAAACTATATTAACGTTTAGAATTATTTAACATTCAGAATGAAAATATGTTTCATAAATTTAATAACATTTATGATATATGTATATATTTTCATCTTCAAGTAAATCCTTGAATATTTGAGACTAACATCAATAAACGTGAATGAAATTTTAGATATGTTAAATGTGATTTTTTTAACTAAATGTTAATGCTTGTGATCCTTATATATATATTAAGCTTCAAATACATGCATGAGTATTTCAGACTACAATCAATGAACATAAATGAAATGTTGAATGAGATTTCTTAACTGAATGAACAAATCCTTGTGATTCTTTTCCATATCAGTTATCGCTGAAATTAGATTTTGTATTTATACATTAAACTTAAAGAAACAAATCCGTTCAAATAAAGCAATACTGCAATAACGTGCAATGAAAGTCATAAAAACTGCGAAAATTATGTTGAAATAGTATAATAAAAATATAAAATTGTTTCAAAGCTATAAAGCAGAAAGTAAGCAAAATTCATATAAACTTTAGAGTGTTAATCTTTTTTTGAACATTATCACACAAATTTAATTGGTTTAAGGAACTTTTTATTTGCAGACAAATATTAGTTTATGGTTTCTGACATCACCACTGGTACTAACAGATTTTACTCCAATGGCATACTATTTAAAAATATTGTAACTTCATTATTGCAAAAGTTTTATGGTGGCTGTCCTCGAAAGCATGACTAATGTTAATCAGAAAAACTTGGCCAGTATTAGTAAGCCTGATTTTTACTTCTATTAATGATTCCTTTGAATTTTTCTGATGGAAATAGATGCTAATTCCAGTACTGTAGACATTATATTATTATACTGTACTATAAAAAAATTGAATTTATCGTGAAATTAAAAATACCCTTTTTCGCGGTAGACTTTATAAATAATGAATTGTATTTTAGAAATTTTTATATTAAAACGTTTTACAGATTTGCATTTTTAATAAGTAAGTAAAAAATACAATACTGGCCATTAAAATTGCTACACCAGGAAGAAATGCAGATAACGAAATGATATTTATTGGACAAATATATTATACTAGAAATAACAAGTGATTAAATTTTCAAAAAATTTGGCTGGATAGATCCTGAGAAATCAGTACCCAGAACAACCACCTCTTGCAGTAATAACAGCAGTTATGCGCCTAGGCATTGAGTCAAACAGAGATTGGATTGCAAGTACAGGTACAGATGCCTATGCAGCTTCAACACGATGCCACAGTTCATCAACCGTAGTGACTGGCGTTTGGTGACGAGCCAGTCACTCGGCAACAATTGACCAGACGTTTTCTATTGGTGAAAGATCAGGAGAACGTGCTAGCCAGGGCAACAGCCGAACATGTTCCGTATCAAGGAAGGTTCGTAAAATACCGACAACACGCGGTCGGGCATTATCCTGCTGAAACGTAGGGTTTCGCAGGGCTCGAATAAAAGGTAGAGCCACGGGTCGTAACACACCAGGAAGGTGACAGAGACGTATATCCAATGGCATCCCATACCATCACGCCAGGTGATGGGCCAGTATGACGATGACGAATGCACGCTGCCAGTGTGCGTTCATCACGATGCCGCCAAACACGTATGCGATTATCATGATGCTGTACAATGAACCTGGATTCATCTAAAAAGATGACGTTTCGCCATTCGTGTGCCCAGGTTCGTCGTTGATCACGCCATTGAAGGCGCTCTTGTTTATGACGCAGCGTCAAGGGAAGCCGCAGCCATGGTCTCCGAGCTGAGAGTCCATGCTGCTGCAAACGTCGTCGAACTGTTCGTGCAGACACTTGTTGTCTTCCAAACGACCCCGTTTCTTGACTCACGGCTCGTGACGTGGTTGCACGATCCATTACGGCCATGCGGATAATATGCCTGTCTTCTTGGCTGCTAGTGATAGGTGGCCGTTGAGATCCCGTATGGCGTTCCGTATTGCCGTCTTGAACCCATCGATTCCATATTCTGCTAACAGTCATTGGATCTCGACCGACGCGAGCAGCAATACTGAGATAAGATAAACCGCAATCCCAGTATGCTACAATTCGATCTTTATCAAAGTCAGAAACGTGCTGGTACGCATTTCTCCTTCTTACACGAGGCATCACAACAACTTTTCACCAGGCAACAACGTTCAAATGCAATTTGTGTATGAGGAACCGGCTGAACAATTTCCTGATTTAAACACAATGTAGGTGTCGCTACTGGCGCCTGCTTTGTCTGAATGCGCTGAAAAGCTAATCATTTGCATATCACAGCATCTTCTTCCTTTCGTATAAATTTCACGTCTGTTACGTGTCGCCTTCTTGGTGTAGCAATTTTAATGGCCAGTAGTGTATTGAGTTTTTAAAACTTACTTTGAAAAAATTTAAAAATATTATAATTTTTCTTTTTTAATCAATTGGCAAATTTCGCTCACAAAAATATTTTCCGTCAGTTGTTGTTGTCGGGTGACAATTGTAAAAAGAAAAAAAAAACGAAGGTAAAAAAGACAAGTCATATGGGACCAAAGGCACGCACTATCTATGCCACATCTTCAGCTTTTCCGTATAAATTGTGTCATGGCAGCAGCTGGGATTGATATTGAAGAGGACCGAGGCAACAGAGAGGCAGTTGAAGAGATGCCTCGGATCCAGCGGAACTCCTGTGCAGTGTCTGCATTCTGCCTAGGTTCTAGATCCGTCGGAATGATTTTCATACTCCTCTTCCCAGTCTGCATTCTGCTGATGTTAGAGGTGATACCACGGTCAGGATTAAGCTCCGGTAGGCACCATTTTTTCCATAATTCATTGCAAATCTGATATCTTGCGACGGTGTTTGCATCGAAGCAAGAGGTAGTCATGAGAATGTGATTGATATTCCTAACCTCCTTGGTGAAGTATCCACCTGTTCATTTCCCTCCATGTTAACATGTGAAAGGATCCATTGAATGGTGTAGGTTTTCTCCCTTGCAATTATGTTGGACAGAAGCGCGTTGATATCTTGGGCACGTCTCGTTTTGCCTCCTTTAATTGCACTTGTACTAAAGGGGTTTGCCATTGCCTCGGGAGGTTGGACTTCTGCCTGTTGGTCTACGGAAGGTATTTTATTAGTCGATACGATAATCGAACTACGAAATCATAAGTAAAACTTGTATTGAAGATTTTATCAGTAACATTTGATGCAGTTTTTTTAATTGCCAATTGTTTCATTAAATCATATATATGTCAGGAATTCCATAGAACAGATATGCATTACTTAAAATGTGTCTGTTATCATCATTTTCATAAATTTGTACCCTTACGCGGATCTTTAATGTCATTAAACTGTTAACATTTGTCTGGTTTGGAAAGATTATTTATACATGTACATACATTTTTTACATATTCAAATTCAAAATATACTTTGTTTTTTAACTTGATATAAAATAAATATATTTTAAAATTTTAAAAGTTTCATATGATTTTTTAAAAACATAAAGAAGAAGCATGAAAGAAAAAAAGTTAAATTGTAATTTAAAAATTTCTCAGATGAAACAAAAAATAATTAATGAGCCCTACAGTAGGTTTTATAATCTCAACTTTTAAAAGAAACATTTTAAAATATAAATTTTATTTCAAAAGTTATTTTTAGATAAGTAAAAGTTCATAGAAATCAATTTTTTATTCCAATAATATTTCCCCTTATTATGTGGTAATGTCATTAAATTATATTTCTGTTTTCTTTACGAATCTGCTTGTGTTTTGTTGTGAAATTATGAGACTAATGAATACGCAATTTATTACCGTGTTGTATTACATTAATTTCGTATTTGCCTATACTTGTTTTATTTAGGAATAAATAGTAATTTTCATATTGTATTTGTTATAATGCAAAAAGTAAATAATAAGTTATAATGGAAAGAGTAAATCATAATTTTTTAAAATTAAATTATGTTTCTTTAGTCATTTATTTATTTTCTTTATCTATATTAAATGCTCTTAATTTGTTTGTTACATTTTATATGTGATATAAAAAATAAACAATAATTTTTGTGAAGTGATGTACTTTAAAACAATCCACTCATACAGCTATATAATGTATCATATGCAACTATGAGTATTCCACCCTTTATATGAAAGTATGTAACTTTCTTACGTATCTGCCACCTTTCGGGTATGTGTCTAAGCACATGAGGTATTCCATATCACATCAGGCTCACATATCCCAAATCATCATCAAGATTTCACCAGCTTGAATAATCCTCTGTTGCCATCCAATTTCTTACAATCGTTGCAAGACTCTTGAAAACATTCATATAGTGACATTCATAAGTTTTTCTTTATTGAGTAATCAATAACAAATTCTAGGGTTCAGAATGGAGTAAAAATTAAAGGCATGAATTCAGTAGTGATGCAAGTTCAGGATTTCTGCTCCAAAGGCCAATATCAAAAATGGTTTGCTGAATTGTTTATACGCTGATTATTATTGATATCCCTGCATTAAAATATCTCACAACATGAGGGAGCCTTGCATACTCTTTCAAAGTTATACCGTCAGACATTGGTGATCCCATTCTTATGAGGTACTTTTTTTACCACATTTAAAGTTTGCGATTCAATGTTCTGTCAGATGGTCGATATACAAGATTTGATGCACATCGACATAATTATCGTTTTAAGGTAACGAATTTCAAATTAATGAGCATGGCAGTTAAGTTACGAGCTTGCAGTGAATGATAAACAAAGCTATTTTATAAGTTAGGATATGTTCTCTTGTGTATTTAAATCAAATCTCCATCTTTCATCAGAATGTAAACAATATCTATATTAATTTTTTGATACAATTTGTAGAACGTAATTTCATTTGTTAATTTAACACGGCATTTCTTGAAGGGAAGTGTCAAATCTTTGGAAGTTTAAGTCCATTATCATCGAGAAATGTTTATAAATGTGTGACATTCAGCAAATTAGAAAATAAAATGCAAAGAAAAAAACTTAAAAGTGGACTAAATTGTGGAGTTATACCGTGAAAATGTCTGGTTTTATTTAAAAGTTTATCCTACAACGGAAATTATTGAATTATCGTATTTCACACACAAACTTCAGAATCAAAAGAATAAAGCATTTATAAACGGATTACTCTGTAAATATTTCTGTATTTTTCGAAGATAAAAGAAATCATTGGGAAGTATTGTAAAATTTTCCAATTGCAAAGCGAATATATTCTAAATTATGTTAAATCGTATATCTATCAGCTGAGCATTAAGAATTGTAGAATTTTTTCAATAAACATTTAGAATTCATTTAAATGTGAACTCTTTAGAACATGAGCTTAAGTTTAAAATTAACCCCAGTATCCAAACTTAATTTGTGCTTCAATTTATTTGATCAATTTTTATTTGATCATTTTATTTCATTCATTTTAATGTTATTTTTATGTCCTTCATGTTCCATTTGATCTTATTTTCTTAGCGTTTCTGGTTAAAACATTAAACAGATTAATAACTATAGACATAGTTAACTTTTTATAAGATATCTTTAGTCTTAAATTTCTATTTCCCACAATTTCTAAGTCATTCATTCTATTTTTTGCTCAAGTTGAAGTCTTTTCTTACTTTTCCCAGCGTTTCGGATAAAAAAAAGAAACACACCCAGTTTCTGAAATTGATACATTCTCAAATACCGAAAAACCATTTCTGCTATAATTTAGAGACAGAAAAAATTTAATTTTATGCTTTTGGAACCAGACAAAATTTCCTATATCTTCTGTTCCTAGTCCTTTTTGAAAGTGAAATGAAAATTGCACCTCGATCATCCAGTTTGCAAAGAGAATCATTTGCTTTTCAGAGAAATATGTCTAAAATATTATCAAGTGAAATGCAATGTGGAGTCGCATAATCACATTTAGTTTGCTATTTAAAGCTATGTTTTATATTTTTCAGAATATGATATTTTGTAGAAATTATGCTAGCCCAATTTGTTTGTCTACCAGAAATTGCAATTGGTTTCACCCAGTTTTTTAAATTCTATAATTTACATTTAAAATTTTTTTTATAATTATATTAATAAATTGGCGCAGTTTGTATTTTTTGGATTATTCACCAAAAACTCCAACCAGCCTCCCAACTTAATTGAGTTTTTAAAATACTTACAAATCGCGAATAATGTTTATAAAATATGTATCCATGTGAAATTTAATCTTAAAAAAAATGTTTTATGTTAAATATCTGTTTATACTTCCTCAGTAATCTTAAAAATACTGTTTTCAATCTTAAATATCATAAGCTTTGGCCTAAAACATCATAAACGGAATACAGTTGTAAGTTATACATCATATGTATGACAGATCAAATGTACATATTTAAGATAGTTAAACTAAGTTAAACTAATTCAAACTTTTCTTAATTTTTAATATTCTTATGTAAAAAAAAATAGTTACATTGATTTAATGATGTTAAATTGTCACTCAATATTTTCTGAAAAAAATTAGACATTGTTGTTTCATTAGTGCTAAAACGTGTGTATATATCATGAGTTTCGTCTATTTTGTGTAGCATCATCTTAATAACTATATTAGAAAATGAGAAAATTCCTGGGGAAACAGAATTTTTTTAAACAGTCTAAAATTATATAACGATTATATAATAGTTATACAGACTGTGTTAAATGCTTGTATCACCCATTAAATTAGAAATGAATTGGTTTGCTTGTCACTCAACGGTCATTTTTTGACACGAAGGTTAATTAGACCGGGACCTACGTTATAAACTAGATTCCGAATCACTAGAAATACCCATGCCCAAGGTGGGATTTCAACCCACGAACTGTTGAACCGAAGGCAAGAGCGCTAACCATTCGGCTGCCAGTTCGGCTCTACAAATGGAAAATATCAGTAATGAGAAATAAAGATGCTTCCAAATTGTACTTTTTTAAATTTTAAAATCATTCTGAAATTATTTCCATATTTTATTTGATTTCTTCATTATTTTAAATATTTAGAAATATGTGTATTTTTTATTTTATTTGATATTTACATTTTCTAATTTAAATTTTACACAATAAACTAACAGTAAAAATACTTGTTTTATTGTTATTTACAACTGTTAATTTTAAAAATTCCTTAAATTTTATGGAGAAAAATTACTTCTTAAAAAAACAAAATGTTTATTTTACTGTAAACAATGTTTACAGATAACATCCCTTCGTTTACAGCTAAAAATAATTTTTTTTATCAAAAATACATTTTTACTTTTTATTTTTTATGACACGTGCTAGTATAACGATTAAGATGGCAAAGTGCCTGTATCAGCCATCTCTATAAGAGAAGATACAAATGGAAAATTAATTGTTTCACTGAATCTTAAAAATTATAATATTCTCTATTCTCTCTATCACAAGAGTTAAGTATTATTTGATCAAGAATGGTGCATTTATTGTATGTTGAAATTATTTATATTCATACAAAGAAAATTAATTGATAAACATAGTTAACCAGATAAAAAATAAAATTTTTTATTAATTTTATATAATAATTTCTGAACAGATGCGATATAATCCAGAGTGCAAAATTCTGAATTTTTTGTCGATGAAGAGAAATGTTACCAAGATGACGTATTGTAACCAGAGCGATGACGTGAACAGTATGTTTACCAACGTAGAATTTTCTGCATAAATCTTATAACTCTCCATATCTGTGACGTAATGAAAACCAAATTGCTAGATACATAAGAAAATCCACCAAAAAAAATTCACCAAACTCAGAATTTGTAATCCTGGATTATAAGGCAATTGCTTCATAGTTTTAGACTATGCGAGTGGTCCATTACAGCGTGTTAGTTTTTGTTTGTTTATCGCTCAATAGTCATTTTTTGCACACAAGGGCTAAATAAACTGGGACCTAGGGCTTAAAATGGATTCCGAACCACTACAAACATCCATGCCCAAGGTGGGATTCGAACCCACGAACTGTTGAACCGAAGACAAGAGCGCTAACCATTCGGCTGCCAGCTCGGCTACTGCGTGTTAGAAATAAAATGCCTAAGCTAATGGATGAAAATATTTTCTGCTTCAATTTTAGATGCTCTATTTTTATGTTGAATCGTTTAATGTAATCAGAAATTTTAAAATATATCACACTGATATTTTTTACAACAGATGAGAAATTCATTGTGTCGTGAACCTTATAAGGCTGTTTCTTTTGTATCTTTTGTCTGCCAAGAAGCAAGTTTGTTATAATTAGCAGTGCAAAATATATATTATTTATAAATAACCGTAACATAAGTTATTACGTAAGTTATTTATGGTTGTGAAATCACTTAAGAGAATTCTAGATGAACTTTAATTGCTTTTGATTATAAAATATTTTATTTGCGTGTTTCTGTTGCACCTGGATGCCTCCCTGTAAATAGATTTGAGTTGGGCTCTTCCTGTTAGAAGTAGCTGGGTAAAGTCTTCGTAATTTTGATGCATGGAAAAAGCAGATTGCCTCCAATACTTAGGCTGCCCCCCCCCAAGAGGTATCATTTCACTTGGAGGACACAGTGGACAAGTAGTTTAACGTATCCCAGCTACCTTCAACGAATATCGCATTTTCAAAAAAGCTGGGATTCGGACTCACTACCTTTAGATATTGAGAACGACACCCTAACCGGTTTCATATGTAAAACAAGCTTTGTGATATTTTTTTTTTTATTTAGCGTACATTTTACTTTAATCCTTGCCGATCAATTTGTATTAATTTATTTTCTCCACTTCAACCATCGAAACGATGCAGTGATAATCAACGAGTTATTATTTTGCATAAAGTTTAAGATTTTCATACTTCCGCGATTGCTTAGAAGTGTCATTAATTAGCTTATCTTTAATATTTTCAAATATATAACAATTATATAACGTACATTTTTGTGCCTCATGTTAATTATTTTATTGTATTTATGGTTTGCAAAATTTTTTTACCCTTCTCAAGTTTCGCAGTAACGAGCATTCATATGGAAAAGAAATATGTATATATATTGTTCAAAATTTCTAAATAAAGTTGTTTGAAAGAAGATGTATCGCATCACAAAAATATTGAATTTATTATACAATAAATTTATTAAAGATAAATTAATGCATTCATAAGGTAAAAATTATGGTTGTATTTTACACATTATGAACCTCTGTAAGTCGAATTGTTACGAGACATTATGTACACAATATATATATTTTTCCTTTTAAAATATTTATTTTCCCTTTCGTTAAACATATATGCGTTGAAAGTGATTTAGAGTATTTTTTCGTAACATCCTTAAAATTTAGTTATATTTATGAAAAGCACTGTTATCTCTTCACATTTCTTTAGGTATTTTATAATTTCATATTACTGTTTCAATGATTACAGAGCAGTAATAAATAAAATCCAAATTAGCTTCCCATTTCTTTCATTTCAGCAGCTTTTCCCAATTTTATCAAGAAAAATTGTTTGCCATGTCTCAAATATAGAACAAAATGTGCAAGTTGTATATATCTGCCTATATATTCATTTATAGTGTTAATTTATTTCATAAAATCAATGTCTAATATCATTGAAGATAAAATATTTTAATGCAATTTAATTTGGCTATTGTAGTTGAATATATCGTATTGCTCATATTTATCAAAAAAGTACCGTTTGTACTTTTTCATTTTTATAAAAAGAAAACTATTTTTCTTGTTAATAACATTTTAAGCTCTTTAAATCAGTTAATGCCCGTGAAAGTGTTGCTTTAAAAATGCACAAAGTTTTGGCCTAAAAGCTACTGTTTTATTACATAATATTTTAAGAAGTTATAAATTTTTAAGTTTCTGCATCATAAAAGGGAAAAAAATGAGTCTTAATTGCTCTGAGTGTGGTGATTCAATGCATTCTTTTGGGGGACTAGATAAAGTGACAATTTTTTTTTTTTTTGTGTGTGTTTCTTAAGATTTTCTTTCACAAATTCTTTTTTCGTTGTATAAATATTTTTTTCTCTGTATAAAGAATAACAGTACAATTTCTTGCCATCTTTATACCCATATAATGCAAAAAATTTTATACTCAAGATAAGTGAAAATACTTAGAGAGGTAAGTAATCTATTATTACGCACCTGCATATTCTGCTATTTGCTTTAATTAAAGCAAATATTTTAAGATATAAAACTTAATGTAGTTGCATTTTTTTTCAAGCTTAAATTTCGTATTAAATTTGTATTCAGTCGAATTACTTGTCATATTTATCAAAATAATTTTGATTCTTAAAATGTTTTTCTTTAAAAATATCATAAAGCAGAATTAAAGTAAAATTGCGAAACATAATGATGCATACATTAAATTTTAAAGTCCATGATTTAGTTTTTATATAATAATCATGCACAATAAAATTAAACCCTTTTTCTGCAAAAAATTAAAGTTACAAGTAATTTAACTCTTTAGAAGAACTTTATGTTTTAATATATATTTCAACAGACTTAATATATGACACCCTGTTACCAAATTACAATTTTTATTAATATACAGTTAATTGAGTTCAGTATAAAATCTCAGACGCACACACGAATACGATTAAAGATTACAGTGGTATAAATAAAATAACAAATGTAACTCATAAAACTTGATCTTGCATCTTAATTTTATTGAATGATCTGAATTAGATGTGTAACTTAAAACAAACATTAAAATGTCATACCTTAATGTTCTATATTAATTAATTGTCTAATACAAATAAACATTTTAAATTATACATATGCATTATAATTATTTTAAGATTTAGAACAAATAAAATGACAATTGTTCGAAAAAATTTGAATATTAAAATAATTATTAATATAGATTTCAAAAATAAATTAGTTTGAATTTTTTTTTCTTTTAAGAAATGGATTGGAAACAAAAAAATAGTTTTACAATCTTGTGATGATAGCAATATTTTAAATAGAACAAGCGTTAAATGTAAAACAGTATCAATTATAAAAATATATTTGTCAGCAAATTGGAATATAAATATTTCAATAACTTCTGTAAAAATATACGTAATAAATTGTATTTAGATATTTTTTAATTTTTGCATCTATAAAAATCGAAGTTTTATCACAAAACAAAAAAATAACTTTCAAATAATGCTATTAAAATAAATTAACTTAAGAACTTTATATATGTGCTATTAATTATATTGTTTGTGTGGCTAAAGTAATTTCACCAGATTTTTCTTTAGATAACGATGAAATTTCAAAAATTAATCAGTATAAAACTATAGAGAGGATTCCATTAGTCTATGATTATTGATTGAAATTTAAATATCAACCGAAAAATTTTTAATTATATTATATACTAATTACACATATTATTGCACTTTGGTTCAAAATTGCACTTACCATTTTATGAAAATGTAGTTAAAAAGAACGCAGATAAGTGTAATTCAGGTTGCAACTGACATTTAATTTGATTAAAAACTGACCGGAAGAAAAGAATGCTTCAGTCTAAAAAATATAATAATGAAGGATTTTTAAGAATTTAGGATATGTTTAAAACTACCCATCTAACTTATTTCGTTAGTTTGTAATCTGGTACAGTAAATTTAATGCCTGAACAACCATCATGCATCTGAATTTGAAGATCAATTTGCATGGACACATAAAAATGCAAACATACGTAATAAATTAAGATTATACATTGTAAATTGATTTTATTGTAAATTAATTGTTAAAAAGAACGCAGATAAGTATTTTCTTTTAATAGGGATGAGTTATCGGCAATTTTCTGTCCTGGGAAATTAGTTAAATTACCATTAATTTCAGAAAGTGCTACTCTTACTAATGTAATTTACACTGTGTGGTCTCTTCTTTAATTTCTTTTGTTAATTCTTTTCTTTTTCTTGATTTAGTTTCCTCTGGAGCCTTTTGTTTACTTTTTGACATTCTTCTTTAGTTTCTAACATTGAATATTTCTTTCTTCTGGTGGACTTCGATAAAAATCGAGTACACATCTTGTGGCTTCTCAAATTGTGTATAATTTGTTAATTTTCTTTTAATTTCAGAAGGTTCTTCTCTCCCTATCGCAATTTTCTCTGTGGCTTCTTTTATAATTTCTTTCTCCAATTCTTTCATTTTTCCTGATTTATTTTTCACAGGAGTCGTTTGATTAGTGCTTTGATATTCTTTTTTTAGCTCCTAACATTGAATGTTTCTTTCTTCTGGTGGACTTCGATAAAAATCGAGTACACATTTTGTGGCTTCTCAAATTTTTCTGTACTCGTTTCATTTCCATATGAAGAACAAAAATTCTGAAATGATAAATTTTGAATAGTTTTTAAATATATTTTATTGTAGAAGTTAACAACGAGTGCTCTCTTATAATAAAAGAATGTCATAATTAGTACGGTTTCATTACCATGGTGACTTCTCTAGTGAAGTCCCGGTACAATTAACTTGTGAAGTGTTGATGAAATGTTTACGCTTTTAATTAAATTACATTTGGAGTTTGTTTCACAAGTTAAATTCAGAACTAAACCTGAAGTACAAATCATAAAATATACAGACATTAATGTCTGCATTTGATTCAGAGGTAAAATTTACAGCAAAATTAGATAAAACAAATTCCCAATTTATACCAGATTGCTATATCGAAAAGTCCTGTTTTTCTTTAAAACCTACTAAACTCGTTTTAGCATTTTACAGAAAATTGCTCTGACTAGATAAATATGCATTTAATTTTAAAAAAATTCGAAAACCCACAGTTTTTTGCAAATTTATTTGCATTATTGAAGTGTTTATAGCATCAGTAATAAATTTCTCCGATATAATTTTATTTGTGATGGTCTGAAATTCCATTTAAGAAGCTTGTATTACACCACTGATTTAGTTGTTCTCGTGTGCCAGCTAGGCTAGCAACTAACTAAATCAGTTGGGATGCGCTGCTCTACTTTTCCAACTGAACCGTATTTGGTGTGGAGTCCGACTTTTTCAGTACACACACGCCATAGGGACCCGTTTATAGGGTAAGCAATTATTTACACCTCATTCACGCACAAAGAAAGGACAAAGATAGGATAGAGAGAGAAAGTACATCCATGCTTGAACCGGGATTCGAACCCAGGACCTCCCTATCCGTAGTCAGGCACGCTGATCACTAGACAAGTTGGCCAGCACTGATTTAGTTTATGTTTAGAATAACCAGTTTATCTAAGGAATTGAAAAATTTTGTTAAAGAATGAATGATATTTTAAACTGCTTTTCACGAAAAAAAAAGTATTATCTATTTTTACAAAATATGAAATTTTAAAGTCTATTTAAAACTCAATAAATAGAATGAATATCTAAATTTTGTTAAAACTAGATGTGTGAAAAAAATTAAAGTGCCCTAAATTAAAATCAGAAAAAATTTACATAATTAGATTTTACTCAAGTCCTGATTAAATTATATCATAAATACATTTTTATTATATATTGTCTGGTGGTATTTGTCATATATATATATATATATATATATATATATATATATATATATATATATATATATTATTACTCTGCAATTCCAACTAGGTTTAGATGAATAAGCATGAAAGATGTCAAAGAATGCATGAGGAAGATAGTTCGTTATGCGTGGAACCTACGTAAATTTTGGTTTCTTTGTACAAACTCTGGGAGAAAGAAAGATTTAACTCATTAGATTGTAATGTATTTTTAGTGATATTTAACGAAAATACAACTTACTGAAACTTCCGTTACATTTAATTGTAAATCCCATCGTGCATGATACGATTTTTTGTATGGATTTGTTACTAATTAGAAAGTAAGGACACACTTGACAAATCTACCTTCTACAATAGAACGAACACTGGAAAAATGGAAAGCTATTTTAAAAAGATGCAATAAATTTTGAAAAATGGGTTTTAGCTTAAAAAATGTATTACATATTTAACCCAAATCCAGCGAAAGTTCCATAGCTTAAAGATTTATTCATTTAGTTTTACATAAAAATTTATTTAGTATTTACTGCTTCACTCATTTGTTTATTAATTTCCTGTTAATAATAGCCATTAAATTTTTATAGTATATTTATTTTCAATATCAAATCTTATTTAAAAAGATATCTCATAAGTTTAATAAGATTGAAATAAACACAGAATTTTTGTTAGGTGTTATTCTAGACAGTATGATGCTGAAACGAAAAAAACTAATTTATTTTCGTTTATTGTGGGTAAAGACACGATGTAAAAAAGCAATGTGGAAAATATTGGTTGCTGAAGTGATAATGTTTCTCATATTAGTTTCATTAAAAATACTGATAAAATCATAATTTCTTTAACAGTACGAGAATGAAATAAGAGTCGCATGGAAAAGAAGATTTAAAAGATAATATTTTTAATTATAAAAGACGATGTATAAATGTGTTCATCTCTGTCTTCGTGAACCATTAGTTGAAACTTCAGCTTTCTTGTAACACATAGAATGTTTGAAAATATAAAATTCACAAAACAATTCTTTCACTTCGAATTTTGGAATAATACCGAAAATATGTGCGGCACTTCTAAAAGTTCTCCACAAGCAATAAGTGAAGCAGTGATTCTTTAAGTAATTAATCGATTTAAGAAAATATAGCTAATGTAAACATTTTTTAATCTCATTCGGATTGAATCAATTAAATTAAAAATATTTGATTTTCACATTTGATTAAAATTTAAAACAAAAGGTTAATCATTTATATTGAATTGAAGGAATAGACGAAAAATTAGTGCAATTCATTGACTCAATTACGTTGAATCATTTTGATTTAATACATAGGTAATCAAATAGTTTATTATTTCCAGTTATTGGTATCAAGTTGCGGTAAAAATCAGAGCATGCTCGAAGTGTTCTTACAAATCCTCTATGAGAATCCATGAAGCATACCTACCAACCATGGCAGGGGGGAATCAGTAGAATCTACTGATTTCCAGGGAGAAAAATCTAAAGACGCTACTAGCGACATTTTTGATTGAAGCAATGTTAAAAACGGTAGTACCGCAAAAAGATAATTTTACTTTTTAGATCATACATTGTGAGAACGTTTTTTGTTAAACCTATTACGTGTTAATTTTAATATTTGAATAAAATATTCCTTAACGTCATAAAGGAACTACGAAAAATAAAAATATACAACTTATAAAGAAATGAACTTTTAAGTCCCAATATTTATTTTATCTGGCAACTGTTATTACCTTATTGCTCACAATTTATGAATATTAAACTTATAAAATTACATAAAAACATAAAATACGCTATTAAATAAATTTAATTTAGTGGAAAATTCTCTATAAGAATACAGAAATCGTCAAATACTTTGTCCATGAAAACATGATACATTTCAAATTTGAATAACTCATGACAGTTTATTTTTTTCATTCTCTCACGTTGCGGACTTGGCATTTCTTAGAAATGAATTGGTGAACTGATGTTCAAAGCATCTCTTCTCATTTTGAGAATAAACTTTATAAATTTTTAACAGAAAGTGAAGATCTGAATTTATGTTTTTATTTTTATAATTGACTGAACTATAACTCAATTAAATTTTTTCGCAAAAATTTTGGCCATTTTTAAGTTTTTACTGAAATTGTCAAAAATTGGTAGATTTTGGAACATTATCGGGAACACATTCTGATAATGATTTTTATTAAACCTGTTTAGTGTTAATCTTAATATTTGAATAAAATATTCTTTAACGTTATAAAGGAACTACGGAAATGAATGAAAGCAGGAGAAGGGAAGATTAGAAGTTTCCTGTTAAAATCAGAAGACATCAGTGGCAAATGTTTCGATTTTTTTTACTCGTAATGCGCCCATTAAAGTACTATATCTTATATTAGGGGAGCTATAAAGCGTATGATGAAATAACTTATGCATGAATTTATTACAGTTTTCAGAGATTATGTTACTTAATCTTGTAAGCCATGTGAATTGGTTACGCAAATAAAGATTAAAAAATATATAAAGCCATGTTCATTAAAGATTCTGATGAAAATGCAACAGCAAGCAGCGGCAAAAGGAAAATTTCATTCGTTCAACTAAAAAAAAAAAAAAAATTCTCTATATCTAACTGCACCGAAAAGTTTACAAAAGTAGTAAAAATAAAGAATAGATAGTATATAAACAAAAATCTTACACCATTTTGAATAATTCCCATTACATTTTATTATACTCAGTACTGATCCTCAGTATTCATACACTAAAAGTGTGTTTTATAAAAATTTAAAATTAATATAGATTTGATAACCAAATATTATAACTCTTCGAGTTTTAAATATTATTGATCCCAAATTTTGAGGAGACAATTGAAGATTTTATTCTCGTACTTGCGGAAAAGCTTTAAGTCGCATTTTACTTTTTATTCCAACTTAAAACATATTGCATCAATGCGTCTTATTATACGAGGAATAAGAATTTTTAAAAAAACTTCCATTCTTTTAAATTACATATTGTTTATATATAAACATTGGTCATACAACTCTCGAAATGAGGTTATTTCTTTTAAACTCAACATAGAGATTAGATCGGAATTAGATTTTTAGTGGAAAAAAAAGGATGGTAATTTTTTCAAAAACCGACAACCAAGAAGCAAATTTTACTATCATCTTGTAAAAATATTAAAATACATTTTTTTCTTGGATCAAAAACGTTTTTAGGATAAAATTGATAGTCATTTTGGAACAATTCTTATATTATATTAAAATAAATTTTCATAAATTAAAGCAAAAAATATAGTCCAAAATTATTATGAAATATATTAAAGACACTAAATATTCCTGAAATACCATATCTCTATTAAATTCTATTAATGTTTAAGAATAAGGCAACATATAATTTGCATACACTATATTTAAATATCTTCATTTTGTTTCGTAACTTAAAAATATTCATAAAGAATAATTCATTATACTGTACGTCATTTAAGTTAAAACTTTATAAAATTTAAGATCCTGGTTTTCACAAATCTCCTAATGAATCTTCAGATATTTTTAGAATCTCAGTCTTTTGTTGCAAATAATTAGATGTAAAACACGCTTTAAGCTTTTTAAATTACATGTGATTTATATTTTCAGCTTAAGTTTATATTATTTAAATAGATGATATTTACAGCAGTAAATTTACGAAATTCAAACATGCATGTAAAGTTATAACCTATATTTATATTACATAAAAGCTTCTATCACTATAATATTTACAATGTGTGTATGTCGAAACAGTTTTTGTGAAAAGAAATTTGAAAAAAGGTTATTTTTTATAGTTTCAAATAACAAAATACAAATTCTAAAAATTACTAATAATGAAATAGTAGTTCTAAAATTTCCATTGTTGCTATTAATATAAAATTACAAATATAGGAAATATATGCGCAATTTATCAAACTGAGTGTAAATTAACTATGCCAAATGCCATATTATAAATTATATGAACTTTATCAGATTTTAATTTATTTTTTTATCAGATTTTAATTTAATTTCGAATATAATGATGAGATTCTGTAAAGAAAATTTATTTTCAACAATTACAAGAGAATTTTTCTCTTCTTTCAGTGCGTATATTTCAAAAAATATTTTTCTTACCTAGAACTCAAAAAATGTTTTGCTAAACTAAAAATTACAAATCTCTTATTCCGAATATGATTTTTCTAATCAATTTCAAATTTATCCTAAAACTGCAGTTTTAGGATTATTAAAATTTATTTACAAGAAAGTAAAATTAAATGATTAGGCTCTATAAATAAGAGGAGAACACATGCTTTTACCAAATAAAACGTACGTTTTAATATATTTTTTTATTAAAAGTTTTATCTATTAAAAACATGGACAAGAAGTTAATATTAATATAAAAAGTATTAAACTCAGAACAATTGAATAATTTATCCAGAAATAAGTAAAACTAAAATCAAATAATTAGACTCTATAAATAAGATAATATCTGAACAAACTAGAACAGGTGCTTTTATCTTATGAAATGCATTTAATATGCTTAAAACAACAGCTTCATCCATTAAAAGGAATGTTAAGAAGTTTAGACCAATATAAAAATTACTGAGTTCAGATTATTTGAATTTTAAAAAAAGTTCTCACACAATATAATTGTATTAAACAGTAGTTAGATATTACAATATAAATTTAGATATCAAAATAAAAATTAGAGAATGTAATAAATATCACATATTAGAATCCACCATTTCGGTAATAAGATGGTATTCTGTCAAGTACACGGCAACTTACTCTACAAATAAGACATTATCAGTCTAGAACAATCTTGTCTAAGATACGGCCCACAGACATCCCCCGGGCGTTATGAAGAATGCCCGCGTTCTCAATGTGTCAAAGAAAGAAGAATCATGGATAGTTTTTAAGAACATTTAGACTTTACTAGACTTCTCTACGGAAGTTTTAAAATGCGCACGCTACATTTTATATGTAATTTCAAGGGCAGCTTGTACCTAGACAACCGAGACAAGTAGACAGTAACGCCATCTCTTAGCAATAAGCTTAAGTACCCAATTATTTTTGTCGAGAACAATGGACTCTTCCACGCGCTTTGATTCTGCACTAGAATCTTCTTCATCGATATAAAAGATGCGACGTGAGTCAGTTTCCACATTCAAGTTTGTGCTCTCCGTAAGTAGAGATATGTTATTTCCCCATTATGGAACTAGTACAGATGAAGAAGCAGGCCAAAACTTCGTTAAAATTTCAGATCTTAGATCCAAGACGTGAGTCAGTTGAATCAAAGCAATGCGGTCGGACAAGGGTTTTAGTTGTACTGCGAAGTAGTGATTGTGAAGATGCTGTGCATTTGCTTGTGTCTTGTGCGTACAATATGTCTTGTGCGTTGTGTCTAGTTCCATGTTACGATTTTGGCATAATGTCAATGCAAAAGCGTAAAGTTGATAGTGAGTGCTGAGTTTTTCAGTGTAAATTGCATATTGTTTCATAGAATGGAAAGGTAAACCAGAGTGCTTGATTTGCAATCAAACAGTTGAATCATAGATGAAAATTTGATTGTCACACTGAAAAATTAAGAATGGACATATTGTCTTCTTTAGAATCTAAACTTCAAGGTTAATAATTAATGTTTACTAAAGCAAATTCCAAGAGCAATAACGCTCTGAAACCAAGTTTTATTATTGCATTAAAAATGGCGAAGAGTTCAAAACCTTTCACTGATGGTGGTTGTATTGAAGTCTGTATGATGAAAGCTGCCGATGTTTCAATTCCGTTTCAAAAGTCAATAATTCAAAATATTTCTCTGTCAAGAAACATTGTTGCTTCAAGAATAATTGATTTATCTCAATTTGGTTCTTCAACTAGAAGAGAAGACTAAGGAATTCATACAAACCTTTCACTGGCTGTTGACGGCAGCACTGATACAGCTCAACTTGCTGTTTTTGTACGTGGTATTAAGAGTAACTTTGAAATAACTGAAAATCTACTAAAGTGCGTTCCATTGACAGATACTACAACAGCAAATGATATTTATTTTGCAACTGAGCATTTAATATCAGAATATAAACTTGATTGAAATATACTTAACAGCACAACTGCGGATGGCACTCCTGTCATGGCTTGCAAACATTTGGTGTTGTAACTACATTAAAACAGAAAACATCAGGGTATTTTGTGGGATTTCACCGTATAATTCATCAGGAATCATTGGCATTCGAACATTTAAAAATGGACCATGTCATGCAACCCATTATTAATACAGTAAATTTTTTAAGGAGCAGAGAATCACCGACATTTCATACATTTTTTACAAGATTTGGACGAAAAGTTTTCTGATATCCCTTATTTAACCGATGTTTATTGGCTCAGTCAAGGAGTTGCCTTTTTGGTAGATATGAATAAACGCTTGACTGGACTTATTTGAATGAAAAGTTACAGGGTAAAAATCAGATTGTCACTCAAATGTATTAAAGCTTTTGAAACAATGTTGAGGATGTATAAAAATAAGACAAAAAATTAAACTTTGGATCATTTCCCTCTTTTTAAATCATTTGGCACAGTATAACAAAAAAAAATTGGATAAATATTCTCAACTTCTGCAAAATCTGATCACAGAATTCAACAGTCGCTTTGAAGACTTCCTCAAAATGAATGAAATGGAATTCCCAATTTTCACCAATTCACTCAATTAAGAAGCTTCACAGGCCCCAGTTTATTTGCAAATGGAATTGAGATATCTTCAATATTTTGAAAAAAAAATTGAAAGAGATAACTCTTACATTTTATACACAATATTTCAAGAGTTTGGATAAATAACTGGAATTAAAAAAGCATGCCTTCTGGGCGTGTTGGTAGCACCTATTTATGTGAGCAATTGTTTTCCATTATGAAAATAAAAATGAACAAACATCGCACCAGAGTTACGAACGAAAATCTCCAATCAATTCTTAAAATAGAGAGAACGAATATGATTCCTCACATCAATGAACTTGTCAAAAACAAAAGAAGTCCAGGTACTTAGATTCTCGATCTCAAAATATACCCTCTTTTATAATTTTGATATGATTTTTAACAACCGCATATTATATACCAGGGGTAGAGAATTTCCTGAATAGTCTGAGCCATTTTTCAAAATTTGAAATTTTTCGCGAGCCACAATTACGTATTTTAGAGGTATGCAAAAATTACATATAATTTCTTTTTATTGAAATTATATTAATTGAAAACATATAAATAAAAATACAAAATATGTGTATTGAATTTAAATATTAATAATTAAACATTTGATAATTCTTTAAAATTTGGTGAATAATTGGTGATAGTACTTCTCAGTAATTCTTTGAGATATAGGCTAGTTAATACTGATCGATTTTTGGATTTCAAGAACTTTAAAGCGGAATAAAATGATTCACATAAATCGTTGTCCGAATATTGAAATAATTTGCCAAGCGACCTATTTTTAAATTCAGTGTACTTCGATTCTGGTAAGCATTTCCAAAATTCAGTAATCGACATCGACTTATATTTTAATTATAGACCTTTATTTTCCTCTATTAATTCTAATTCTCCAGATGCTTTTGGGTCATAATTTTACTGGAAATGGAAAATTCATCTTCAATTATGTCAATTTCAAATGTATATTCAGAAAAATGTCAAGAAACGATTTAAAATATTTCAAGTCTTGAACTCTATTTTGGAATTCCGTTAAAATTCCTCCTACTTTTTTTTATAAGCTTGTTGGGTTTTTCTTGTTTAATATTGGGAGAAAAATTCAATTCAAGAAAAATGGCAAAGTGTTTAATTTATGATAACCTTTTGAAAAAGTTGTGATTTAGATTAAAAACTAAATATACAGTGTGAGAGATCAGATATTATTTTATTTTTCCCTGAAATAGTAAATTTAGTGTTTGTAAATGTTCATTGACATCAGCCAAAAACATTAATTATTGCAACCACTAGTCATCGTCTAATTCCACATAGGTTGTTTCCATTTATTTTAGAAATACAGTTATCTAATCATTCAAATTTACAAATCAATTTGATACGTTGTAGTTCTAACAATGCAAAAGAAATTATTGTAAATTGGAAGATTTTCGTCCTTTAATTCGTCCAGGAATTCTTTGAAATGTCCATGATTTTTTTCATTAGTGCACAATATGTAGCACTGCTTTTATAACATCAGGATGTTTTTAATATTTTATAAGATGTTCTCTGTGAATTGTGCAGTGAATCGATGTGATTTGTGGAAATTAAGAATCATCTCTTAAAAGCCTAATAGAGACACATCAAAAGTTTTCATTCTAGAATGTGATGAATTTGTAATATTGACACTGAGGGTTGCCTTGTGAACTGCTACTAAATCTAATAATTCTTCTTTAACAATGAAATCAGGTGAAATAAAATGTATGAAAATTGCCAATTGCGAAAAATTTATGATATTACTCACGATTCGTCAGGGGTTAAACTAAATGCAATACGATTCTTGAAGTCATTTTTTAAATAATATTTAGGCGATGTATTAATTGTAGTTACGTGTCGCTCGGTTGTATGTCTCGAGATGGGAATATACGAAACAACTTTGAACCATACAGCATTATTTGCATTTTAAATTTTAGGAACATCTTAAAAGTTATTTTTTAATAAACTCTCCGTTTCCATGCGGATATTTTGCATGAGTAATATTCCAGGCAATAACAAAATTGGCTTCAGCCACATTATTAGCTTGATTTTTAATAAACTCTCCGTTTCCATCCGGGAATTTTGCATGAACAATATTCCAGGCAATAACAAAACTGGATTCAGCCACATTATTAACTTGATTGCTAAAGTACATCAAAATTCACTGTTGTTCATTTAAATTGGATTTTAAAGAAGCAATTTTATCTTATCTTAATTAGAATTTGGTGCATACTGATAAGAAAACTAAGAGTGATTGGTTTCATAATGTTGACGTAAATTGCAAGAGCTTTATAGTTTTTGACCGTAGAATTATAAATAACACATAGCGCTTTTCTATTATTGTCAATGAAAAAAATTATCCTCCCACTTATTATTATAACTTCTATTTTCTTGCTCATATATTTTTATTTTGTTTCCCTGTCATATTTAAAAAAAAACAGGAAATTAAAAAAGAAATTTAGAAATTACAACTTTTGTGTTATTTAAGGAATAACATGCGTTATATACTACGTAGCAAATTACAATTAAATTGCCAAAAATTTTAGATTACAAATAATATCCGCAGCAAGAGGGATACAAATTATTTTCTCCAGAGCATAATGCCAAATGTCCGTTGCAATAAATGTTTACAAATTCAGAATCGGTTTGAAGTCGGTTGCATACGGATGATTATGCCACTACTTATGTTCATTCACACTGTATATTCGATGATTCATATCATTCTTAATTTGAACGGAAACGAAATTTGTTACAACGTTGCACTTAGTCTTTCCTGTCTGTTATCAGTAATTTAAGAGATTTGAAAAGAGATACAGAAAGATTAAAGATATTTTAAAATATAGTTACAAAAATCAAAAAGAAGCTCTGTTATATTTATCGAGAGGCACAAATAATCCTTCAAAGACCCACATGTGGCTCGCGAGCCACAGGTTGGCCACCCCTATTGTATACTAAATTAAATAAATAAAATGTCATAATAAAATAGGTACATTTTTTTATTTTAATCTGGCCGCCTACACATGCTAAATTTAAGATATGGCCATCTGCAAAATTGAATTTGACACCTCTGAGCTAAAACGACCATAGCTCACTCGAACTTTCTCGGTCTTCTTTGTTGAATGTTAAAAAAAATACATTCCATCTTCCACAGGAGGGAGCCAGAAGAAAGGGAAGACATCTGGTTTCCTGCATCCCTTCAGAATAAAATGAATACTAACCTAAAAACTGTCATTTCATTACATCCGTAAACCTCATATAAAATGGATTACGTTTGTAACCGCAACAACCGGCAAATACCAGACAAATTTGCAAAAGCTGCTCTTGCTAAAGTAAGCAAGATAATAAGAGGATATAGAAAAAAAGGTTCCATGTGCAATAATGAATATTTTTATTCACTTCTAATTAGTTAAATACATTTGACAATTTTTAACAGGCTGTCACATACATAAGAAAAGCCACCAAGAAATCACAAAACTCAAATTTGTACAATCTGAATTATACGGCGTCTGTGCCCTAGTTTTAGAATATGCGTGTGTTCCATTACTGCGTGCAAGAAATAAAACGTTTTAAATTATTGACAGAAAACATTTTCTGCTTTTGTTTTAGATGTTCTATTTTTTATATCGAATTGGTTAGTGTAATGGAAAAATTTTAATTTTTCCCTCTGAATTTCTTACAACAGATACTAAATTTATGCTGTATCCTTATAACACTGTTTCTTATGTATCTTTCTTATGTAACAGTGCAGCGCCCTCTTACGGTCAAAATAAATTGACAGAGTTTCAAATAAGCTCGAACCCATGAGACTGCTGCTGCTCGAAGATGTCCGTTAGAGTTGTTTTGTTTTAATGTTTAAATTTTGTATTTTCTGTGTTTTTTTCTGTTTTGCAAGGATTTTATTTTATAAAACCCTAGAAGTATCATATTACTTGAAGGTCATTGGGACCAAGCAAAATTTTAACGTATCCCAGCTGCCTATTACGAACAAGGTAGATTTTAAATTATGCTGGGATTCGGACTCATTACCTTAAGATAGTGAATAACTACGCTCTAACCAATTTGGTATGTATAACAAGTTTCGTAATATTATGTTTAATTTTAGTGTACATTTTAGTTTAATCCTTACACACGAATTTGTTATACTTGACTTTCCCAACTTCGTCCATCGAAACGATGTCATGATTATCACCATGTTAATATTATTTGCGTAATGTTTATGATTTTTATATCACCACAATTGCTTTGAAGATGTCATCAATTAGCTTATATTTTATATTTTCATACGTTTTATAATTATATAACGAAGATATTTTATCTCCATGTATGATTGTATGATTTTATGGTATTTATAATTGTGGCACAATATGTATATATATATATACATAATATATATTTATTAAATTTTTATGTTTTTGAAATTTGTATGCTTATAGAAAATGTTACGTTTCGCAAAATGCAAACTTGTATACATCATTTTAAAGATAATTTATTACTGAATTCAATACAAAACACAAAATTCAATTATTTGCAATACAAAAAAAGTTACGTGTACATTAATATAAATAAAAAACACAATTATGAAGTGGTTTGTAATGTCTAGCTTTCCTGGCCAGTCACTGTTCTTGTTCTGAGAACCAATCAAATTTTGGTAACTGACAGTAGAAGCTGACATCATGTTTAGACTTGAAACAATTCATTATTTTGCTTTGTTTTGTAGAAGGAGAACCTGTTTCTTATACACTGCAATTACAAGTAGGAATTTTTGTAAAAATTTTTAATATTTAGTCAAGAAGGAATGACATCAAATAAAAGAGTAGATTGGATACCTGGAAAAAAATGTAATATTATTGTATTGCGAGACTGTGGTCTTCCCTATGCTGAAATTGCAAGACAGGTGGGTAGTTCAGTGACAACATCTGGAGTCCGAAAGTTTTGTTTACGATATCAGGAGACAAATTCATTAAAAAGTAAAGAAAGAAAAGGCCGAAAAAGGTGCCCCACATCTATTGATGACAGAAGAATAAAAAGAATATGTCTCCAAAATAGAAAAATATCATCAGCGGCCATCAGAAGTGATCTGAATGATGCTGGTACTTCTGTCAGTTCAAGAACAATCAGAAGGAGATTAACAGATGTTGGACTGAGAGGTAGAATTCCACGAAAAAGCCTTATCTCAATTTTCAGCAACGAAAAAAAAAATACAGTGGTCAAAACACATTAACTGGACAGATGATCAGTGGTCACAATTTATATGGAGTGATGGAGCTAAGCTATCGTTATTCGGTAGTGATGGGCGAATGATTAGTAGTGATGGGCGAAAATATGGAAGACGTAGAATAGGAGAGGAGCTACATCCTGACTGTATTCAAGCAACTGTGAAGAACTCATTTAGTGTTATGATTCGGTCATGCATGTCAGCAGATGGTATTGGCCGTCTTCATTTCATCGATGGGACACTGAATGCCAGAAAATACCTTGACACTATCCTAGAACCAAAACTTCTACCTTCCATCAGAGATCCCTTTTCCAACAATGCTTCGTTTATTTTTCGGCAGGATTTTGCTCCTTGCCACACGGCCAAAATATCGAAAGAGTGGTTTCGTACAAAGAGCATTAAATTGATGTCATGGCCAGGAAACAGTCCTGTTCAATAAATTGAATAAAAATAAATTAATGCATTCATTAAGCATAAATTACACCTGTAATTTTACACATTATGAACCTCTGCCTGGGGAATCTTTATGTGACATTATGTTTAAAATATATAATTTCCCCTTTAAAATATTTATTCTCTATATTGGTAAATATATAAGCGTTGAAAGTGATTTTGTGTGAGTATCTGTTCATATAATTCCTAAAGTTTAATTATGTTTACGATAAGTACTTTCTCTCTCTCTCTCTCTCAGTGTTATCTCTTCACATTATTTTATAAACTGGTATAACTGTTTCAAAGATTACATAACAGTACTAATTTAAATCCTTATCAGCTACCCTTTTCTCTTTCATTTCAGAAATTTTTCTTTATTTTATCACTAAAAATTGTTGATGTTGTTTTTCTCGTGTGTCAGTTAGGCTAGCAAGTTAGGGTGCGCTGCTCCACTTTTCCAACTGAACTGTATTTGATGTGGAGTCCCGACTTCCTCAGTACACATACATGCCATAGGGACTCGTTTATAGGGTAAGCAACCATTTACACCTCATTCACACACAAAGAAAGGACAAAGACAGGATAGGGAGAGAGAAAGTACATTCATGCCTGAACCTGGATTCGGACCCAAGACCTCCCTATCCGTAGTCAGGCACGCTGACCACTAGACAAGTTTTTCGGCACTAGAAACTTCCCAAGTCTTATAAATAAGTCAAAAATGTGAAAATTATACCAACTGACAATATATTTATTTTTACAACGTTATTCATTTATTTTGTAAAATCTATGTTTTAATTTTATTGAAGATTGCATAAAATATTTTAATGCAATTTCATTTGTGTATTAAATTCAAATTTATCATCTTACTCATATTTATCAAAATATAGTTTCTACTTTTTCATTTTTATAAATAGAAAATTCTTTTTTCTTATTGATGACTTTTTTAGCTCTTTAAATCAGTTAATGCCTGTATAAGTGTTGCTTTAAAATGGACTAGGTTTTGCACTCGAGACTACTGTTTTATTAAATAATATTTTAAGAAATTACAAATTTCAAATTTTCTACATCCAAAAAAGAAAAAAGAATAAATCTAACTTAGTCTGAGTGGGGTAACTCAATGCCTTCTTTGGAGAAGTAGTTTAATTGAGAGATCTGTTTTTTTATGTGCTTTTTTAGCAATTCCTTAAAAATTCTTTTGTTCTGTAATTTTTTTATTTATTTAATTTTATTTTTATTCATTTTTTGCTGAATAAAGAATTACACTAAGACTTCTTTTCCATACTTTTACCAATATGAAGCAAAACAAAAACTGTAAATTTAAAATAAGCGAAAATACTGATAGACATGCAAATAATCTATTTATTATCATACACTTTAACACCAGTATATACAGCTATTTGCTTTAATTGACTTAAAATAATTAAAATAGAAAACTTCGTGTATTTCATAATTTATTTACAAATTTAAATTTCGCATTAGTTTGGATTTAACAAATTTACTATTCATACTAATCAAAAATAAATCAATTTTTAAAGTGTCTACTGATTTTTTCCTACTTTAAAAATATAAAGAAACAGAATAAAATGAAAAATTGAGAAACAATGCTACAGATAATCATTAAATTTTATAAACAATGCTTTAGTTTTATACAATGATCATAAAAATAATCTTTAATTTTTATATTCCAAAAAAATCACCGTTCTTTTGAAGAGTTGGATTACTTATAAATTTTTTCTTTTCAACATATCTAACATATTTACTATAATTCATGACTCCAAATTATAGTTTAATATTTTATTAATATATGATTAATAGAATTCAGGTATAAAATACAATAACTACTAACAAAACAAAGTTTTACAAATCTAACAAATGTGAGTAAAGATTATGTGGATATAAAAAAATTAAAGAAATAAATGTAAGTTATAAAACTAAAATGTTTACACATTAATTTAATGTAACCACCTGACTTCAATACGTAAATTAAAAAAACTACATTAAAATGTCATACAACTTTTTTAACGTAGAATACTTATTAATTGTCTAATACAAATAAACATTTTAATTTCAGAATTCATATATGCATTCCAA
This sequence comes from Latrodectus elegans, assembly GCA_030067965.1. NCBI lineage: Eukaryota > Metazoa > Arthropoda > Arachnida > Araneae > Theridiidae > Latrodectus > Latrodectus elegans. The sequence goes on from CM057816.1 coordinate 12,231,146, forward strand.
TTATTTTGAAAGATTAAAACAATTCAAATGAGAAAAAACTTTTACCATTAAAAGAATAATTAATATAGACAGTAAAAAATAATAAATTAATTTGAAAAATTTCTCTTCTCTTTTAAGAAATGGATTGAAAATAGAAATTACTTTTACAATATTGTGTATTAGCAACATTTTAAACAAAACAATCGTTAAATGTAAAATAAAATCAATTATGAAAACAAAAGATTTGCAAGCAATTTGAAGTTTACATTTTTCAATACATTCTTCTATGGAAAATATACATAATAAATTGTAAAAATTAAAACAATATCTATATACATCTATAAAAATCAGAGTTTTATCACAAAACAAAAAAATGGCTTGAAAACCGTAACAATTACAAACAATTTTTCAACATAAATTAACTTAAAAACTTTATATGTGTGTTGTAAACTGCATTGTCTGCGTAGCTAAATAAATTTCACAGTATTATTCTCTGGATAACGATAAAAATTAAAAAATAATTATGAAGTATAAAAATGAAATAGAATATTTCACAATTCTAGAATTATTCATTGAGAATAAAATATCACCCGAAAATTTTTTTTAAGTATATTATATACTAATTGCACTAATTATTGCACTTTGGCTCAAAAATTGCACTAGTTATTATATAAAAATATAGTTTAAAAAATCCCAGATAAGTGTATAATGAGGGAATTTTGAAAATTTCTGATAATGAATTTAAGAACGATTCGTCTAAATTATTTTATAAGCTTATTATTTTAACTTTCTTCAAGAATAAAAAAAGCAAGTTAAGGCTCACAGAAATTATAGAAAATATGAAAATAATTCACTGTATTCCTCTCTTTTTACTATTTAATTTTAATTTTATAGTCCGTCTCAAATAGAAATCTATATAGATTTAATGTCATAAAATATCGCGTTCATTAAAAAAAATCCTCGCACATGCAGTGCAGTGTATTTCCTTCTTGTATAATCATCTTTCAACTGAATTTAAAAATCAATTTTTATGATCACGTAAAGATACAACCATACATAATAAATTAAGGTTGTGCATTTCACCGCAGTCGTAAGGGCAAAAATTACTGCAGTGTGTTAAATTGATAACATTGTCATTTGATGGGGATGAGTTATAGACAGTTTCCTGTCCAGAATAATTTGTTAATTTTCTTTGAACTTCAGAAGGTTCTTCTCTCCCTATTGCAATTTTCTCTGTGGCTTCTTTTATAATTTCTTTCTCCAATTCTTTCATTTTTCCTGATTTATTTTTCACAGGAGTCGTTTGATTAGTGCTTTGATATTCTTCTTTAGTTTCTAACTTTGAATGTTTCTTTCTTCTGGTGGATTTTGATAAAAATCGAGTCCACATCTTGTGGCTTCTCAAATTTTTTTGAACTCCTTTCATTTTTATATGAAGAACAAAAATTCTGAAATGATAAATTTTGAATAGCTTTTAAATATCTTCCATTGTTGAAGTTAACAATGACAGCTCTTTTATAATAAAAGAAAGTCATAATTAGCATGGTTTCATTACCATGATGACTTCTCTTGTGTGTGAAGTCCCGGTACAACCAACTTGTGAAGTGTTGATGAAATGCTTACGATTTTTATTAAATTACATTAGGAGTTTGTTTCACATGTTAAATTTAGAACTTAACCTGAAGTACAACACATAAACAGATATTAATGTCTTTTTTAGATTCACTGCAAATATTTACAGCAAAATCAGGTAAAACAAATGTCCAATTTATGCCTCATTTTTATTTCAAAAAGTGCTGTTTTTAGTTATAGCCTGCCAAATGCATTTTAGTATTTGATAGAAAAATCAGTGAAAGTTAATAAAAATTCATTTCATTTCAACAAAATTCAAAATTCTCTATTTTTTTTTCAAATTTAATTACATAATTGAAAAATTAATAACATTAGGAATTTATTTCCCCGATATAATTTTATTTGTAGTAGTCTAAAATTCCATTTAAAAAGTTTAAGTTACATCATTGATTTAAGTTATATTTAGAATAACGCATTTTACAAATATGCAAAATAAAAAATGGGAAGTTATTCTAAAGAAGTAATTTTATTTTGAATTACCATTCCCCGAAAATAAAATATTTTTCCTATTTTTACAAAATTTGATATTTTTAAATTTATTTAAAACTGAATAAGAGCACTAAATACTCGAAACATTTTCTCACTACGAGGTGTTGTAACTTTTACAACTAAATAAAAATCAGGTAAAAAAAATACATAATTAAATTTTGCTTAAGTTTAATTAATAGAAATATATCTATATTAATTAATAATATATACTGTGTTGTGGTATATTTGTTTTATATATATTATTACTTCTGCAATTACTATACAAGTTAAACAAGGTTTAGGTTAATAAACATGCGAGATGTCAAAAAATGCAAGAAGATAGTTTGCTATGTCGTAGAACCTAGGCAAATTCTGGTTCTTCGTCCAACTTCGGAAGGGAAATAATTAAATGTGTATCCAAGTGTCTTGTTTAACTCATCATCAGATTTTATTTTTAGTGATATTTAATGAAAATATAACGTTTACTGAAACTTCATTTACATTTAATTTTGAATTCCACCGCACATGGTACGGTTTTGTGTTTGGATTTCTCTTACTAAATAAAAGTGCATACACGTGACAAATATTAATTCTAAAAGTTCTGCTATCTACAAAAGGGGAACACGAGTAGAAGGGAAAGATACCCTCAAAAAGTGATATTTTTAAACATTTTCTTACCATTGATTTTATTAAATAAGTAACCTCACAATATGAGAATTTCTTTAATTGTATGATAATGAAAGAAGAATTGCACTAAAAAAAAATTTTTTTTTTTATAATAGACGATGCTTCTAAGTGTTCATATCTTTGTCCTCATGAAAGATTAAATGAGGCTTTTCACTTTCTTGTAACAAATAAAATGTTTGAAATTACAAAAAAAAAGCTATAAAACACAATTATTTCACTTTAAATTTTGGGACAAATAATACGGGAAAGATGTGAGGCACTTCTAAAGATTATCCACAAAGAATACTTGAAACAGTGATTCTTTAAATAACTAATTGATTTAATAAAATATAGTTATTTTAGAGAATATTTTTAATGTAATTCAGATTGTATCAATTAAATTAAAAATTACTGATTATTTTTACATTTGATTAAAATTCAAAATAAGAGGATAATCATTTATATTAATTTGAAGGAACAGTCGAAAAATTAATGCAATTCATTAACTGAATTACGTTGAATCATTTGGTTTTAATACACAGGAAATCTAATGATTTCTTATTACTTCCAGTTATTGGTACCAAGTTGCGGTAAAAAGCTGAGCTTGCTCGAAGTGTTCTAAGAAATCGTCAATTAAATCCACGATGCATACCTTCCACCCTCCGTAGGGAAAAATTCAGGAGTCACTACTAGCAAAATTTTTGCTTGAAAAAAATGCTAACCGCAAAAAAGACAATTTTACTTTTTAGATCATACATTCTGAGAATGATTTTTGTTTAACATATTTAGTGTTTATCTTAATATTTCAGTAAAATAATCATTAGCATCCCAAAGGAATTATGAAAAATAAAAATAAAGTAATACACCATACATAAAAAAAGCAACAGTGTTTAACTTCCAATATTTATTTTATCAGGCAACATTTATTACACTTAAGGTATTTATGAATATTAAACTGATAAAATTTCATAAAAAAATAAAATACGTCAGTAAATAAATTTAATATATATATATATATATATATATATATATATATATGAGGATATATATATATATATATATATATATATGAGGTACTCAAATTTGAATACCTCATGAGAGTTTAAACTTTAATTTAATCAAACTTTATAGATTTTCAAAAGACAGTGAAGAAATTAATTTATTTTTATATTTTTTATATGATTGATCTAAAAAACACTCAATAAAGTTTTTGTCGGAAAAATTTCGTTTGTTTTTAATTTTTTTCACTGAAATTACTAAATATCAATAGATTTTTATACTTTATCTGGGAAAAAAAATTGGGAGAAATAATAATAAATCAGGAGTTTCTCTATAAATGTGAGTTGATATCTATGGCAAAGGGTTCGATTTTAAACGCCTGTTATACCAATCGAATTATATACATGATCATATCTGGTTTGCTATAAAAAGTAAGATGAAATAACTTATCCAGTAACTTATTGGTGTTCTTAGAGGTCACATTATTTATTCTTACAAGTGTTGGGCGTTGATTAAGCAAATAAAATAAAATATTGTATAAAAGCATGTTCATAAAATAATCTGATAAAAAAGATGTTGTAAGTACTGGTAAAAAAAAATATATATATTTCATTCATTCAACTTAAAAAAAAATGGTACCCGAACAAACTGCACCTAAATATTTACAAACATTCTAAACATAACGCACAGTTAGTAAAGAAAAATTAAGCTTATTTTTAATTCAAAAAATGCTTTCTTAAACTAAAAATTATGAATCTTTTATTCCAATTAATTTCAAAATTTCCTAAAGCTATTATTTGATGATTATTAAACTTGGTCTCGAAGTAAGGAAAACAAAAATTAAATTATTAGGGTTCGTAAATCAGATAGTTATTGCAAAGAAGGGTGCTTTTATCTTAAAATATACGCATCTTTTAATTTGTATAAATTAGCAATTATATCAATTATAACAGGATGACAAAAAATTCAAAATAATAATGTAAAAAGTATCTAATTCAGAAAAATTCAATTAAAAAATAAGTTTGTTATAATTGTATTAAATACCTTTAGCCTTTACAATAGAATTACTTAGATATCAAAATAAAAATTACAAGAACTAGTAATTACCAAATATTAGATTTAGATTTATTAAATTCCGATAACGAGGTAATGCTGGTCCGTGTACACAACAACGTACTTTACAAACAGGACATTTCCCTTCCAGAACTACAATTGGTGGCTCACTTTATCACTGTGTGGCATCTTATACAAAACTGATCTGCTGTCATACTTCCTCGAAAACCGGTTGTTTTGTTGATTGGATAAAAGAGCGTTCCATCTTCCATAGGGGGAGACAGAAGATAAAGCATATTACTTCCTAAATCCCTTAAGAATAAAATGGATATGCCCTAAATATCATTAATTCACTACATTCGTAATCTTTATCATAAATTGACAGCAGTTGTCACAAAAGAAACCTGCAAATGGCAGGTAATTCACAAAAGCTATACTTGAAGTAAATAATATGGTTCTAAAAGTAAATTTGAAAAGAGTTAGCTTTATGTTAAAAGTCTAATTAATAAATATTTAAGCATTAAGAAATTAAGTTTTTTAAGCACATTCAAATATAAATTAAAATAGTTATAACTTTTAAAACAAGTGATGAAAAAAATTTAATATAATATTAAATTGACATCCAGGAGGTGTGTAAGTATTTTCTGTTTACGAGTGAGCAAACTTCGATAACATTGATGCAATGTTTGCATATTTAAAATTAATATTGAGAAACACCAGAGTAATTGAAATGTGTGTACCTAATTTCATCATATAAATTTACTGTAACTATATTAAGGAGATAATTATATAAGATGTAGTTAGAGATTCTGTATTGTGTGGGCGAAGGTGTCGTAATTGTTGCTCAAAGCATTTTGGCCTAGATATATTTTTTAAATGAAATAAATAAATTTATTTCCAAGCTTAAGATATGTTCGATTCATTTTAGAAGAACATTTTTACACTTATCTTGATTGCTTTTATATTCTCTAGAGATGGACATTGGTAACTTAAAACACTTTTTGAACTTTAACCTGTTTTTACATAAAAACCAACAAATATTTTGAATTACTGAAAAATTTCTATAATTTGTAATTAGCTATTTATTTTTACTCTCAAATTTATATTCAGATTACAATTTTTTGACAGGATTGTCTATATATATCTCTTGCTGATTAAATACTTTGATATTTTTCTTTGAATCTGTTTTCTATCTTCAGTAAGAAAAATGGTTATTTTAGTTTTTATTTTATATATACTTCGTTAATCGCATTACTCTACACAAATACTGTTTCTGTATCACCAATGTAGTTTTTTATCTTAAAACAAATGAAGGTCCTCTATTATGAGAATGAAGAAATAAGTAAAACTTAAATTCAATGATTAGGCTCTATAAATAAGGTAATATTTTAACAGGATAGAACTGATGTTTTTAACTTATCACAAATGCATTTTTAATATGCATAAAATAACAGCTTTATCCATTAAAATGTATGGACAATAAATTAAGAATAATAATATAAAAAGTATTTAATTAATAGCAGATGCATTTTAAAAACAATTTTCAAAAATTGTATTAAATATCTTTTAGATAATACAATAGAAATTATTTAGGTATCAAAATACAAATTACAGGAAAAAGTAAATACCAAATATATCAGATTTCGGTAGTAACTTGAATTTGATCCGTCCAGAACACTACGATATACAGAGCAAAGACAATATTATCATTCTAAAACGATCACAGCTCGCTCGAAGGTGTACTGTCCCCTTATTTCAGTGGGGAAAAAAAGCATATTCCATCTTCTACAGGGGGAACCTTAAGAAAAGGTCCATAGCTGACTTCCTGCATCCCTTCAGAAGAAAGGTATTTACAGAGAAAGGTATTTAATTAAATGAAGGATAATTAAAATAAACAACTGAGCTTTTTGTTTAATAACACCTAATAAAAGATGTACGGGGCTATAATATTATGAAAGAAATTACTATGATTTTATTACAAATGAAAATTTCCTCATCTTCTAGTACGACTAAAAATAAATTGAGAAATGATGTTACTTAAATGTATTTTTTTAAGATGAAAAGAAACAAATATTATCATGTTTAAGAAATGTCAAAAACTGAATTGAAATAGATTAAGTTCTGAAAATATATTAGGTCTCATATCTTCAAAAAGATTTATCTTCAGAAATGTGTTATTTCCTAGGCTTAGGATCTCAAGAAAAGGGTGGTAAGTATTATTGTTCGATAAACAACATTCTTAAATAGTAAAAGTTTCAGAAAAATAATTTTAAAAGTATGAAACAATTTACTAAAACTCGGCAAGATGTTGTTTGAAGTCGCCAATCACAGTGTCGTTTGTGGAACAATGATACCTGAATATTGCATTTCTTCTGTTTCCATGTCGGTCGGGTGATTTAAAAGATTTCCATAACTAAACCTTATCGATATGTTGTTTTTTTCTGTCCCTCTCGAAAAAATAAACAAAGGGCGCAAAAGATTCATCGGATGTCAACTTGACAATTTGTCACGAGGTAATAATCTTCCTTGAATTTACTGGGATTTTATTATCAGAGTTAGAACATTAGCTTGCTCAATGATTTATTCTAGAAAAAGAAATGTAGCCTATTTCTCTCTTTGATCTTCCCATCAAAATATATAAAAACGAAGCAACATATGTGTTTTGTGTAAAAAATTGAATGGTATCTGATAAAGTATAAATTTTTAAATATTATGCCATTTTTCACATGCATTAGCACAACATAAGGCTACATGACATAATGTGTATGTTTTATGTAAATATGCTTATTAAAACAGTGTATATTTCTCACAAACGTTATCTGCTAGGGATAGCAGAATAAATTGAAACAGTTTTTATTTTTATTTATTTATTTATTTTTTGAATGCTTGCTTATTTGACATCTTCTATAAATTAATTATCAACAAGTTTATTAATTTCATCTGATGTTAGGGCATTTATAATTTGTTTACTTTTTGTGCAGTATATTGTTTATTCAACAAACTAACAGTTTTACACTTCCGTCCTACATATATATTTTTAAATTTCTAAAATGAAAATAAAAGATATTTTATCACTTTTTTATTGGCGTGTTAATATTTAGAAAGTTTTTCAATTATATTAAAAATACACGTTACTAAGGAATTTCTATTTTGGCTTTTAAAATGTTAATAGAAATTGACTTTTGCAAAATATGTGTCTGTATATCTTAGATATGCATGAAAATTTAAGTAGCCTTAATGAATTGTTTCGCAAAGCTTCAAAAGTTAAGCATATTCTGATGAAAATAATGGACGCATTAATCATTCCTTTTTAGGAAAATGATATATAAGAAAATAAAAACGCAAAAACAGAAATGATAAACTATACATAGTATGAATAATTTTATTTAAAATTATAAATTTAATACAAAAAGTAATTAAAAACTGTAGATGGTACAATCAAGAAATTAATATTATTCATACGAAAGTGTATAAGATAATCTGCTAAATAAATAATTATGGAAGTTTAAGCTAACGTCTTTTCAGGAAAATATATTTAGGGCCTATCATTTTAGAAGTTCAGAGTAAATAGTATATGGAAATTGTTGATTACGTTTAGAAATATTAATTAACGTTAACAAATACTTATTTCACATAGAGGAATTCAAAAAATATTTTCTATATTTTATAAATTAAATACATAAAGTGTAAAATTATGAGAAAATTACACACAGATTCTTAAATTATAATTTTAATTGTTCATTAGTATTTCATTAGTATTCTAATTAAGATAATTTCACCTTATAAGCTTTAAATACATAAACTACAGGCTCAATTAACATTAAAGGTAAAGAAAAACAGGATATCTTTTAATTTATATTCAATTATAAAAAAAACATAAATTTTTCAAATTTTGAAATGCATTGCGTCATAAGCTAATTTCTAATTTAGACTTTTTAGTTTCTTTCGTTAGCTTCTCCTGTGCGCAAGCGTTGTTGATTCTATTTTTCTCTTTCACTTTTTGCAAATATTTTAATGCATCGAGCATTTACTTTTTGATGTTTTTGTTCAACGTTCTATTCTGTTGAAGTTTTGTTAAATCAAGGAGAATGATAACTATTATTCTCCTTGATTTATTAAATCTCGAAAATATCAAGATTATAATATATAAGAAAATCACGCACAGATGGTTCAATTTTAATTTCATTTGTTCACGAATATTCTAAATTTCTAGTTTAAAGTAATTTCACGTCATAAATTTTAAATACATAAATTACTTTCTTAGCAAATATAAAAGGAAAAGAAAGACAGAAAAATGTTTAATATATATTTGTTTATTTTTTTAAATAAACAATTTTTTCAAATTTTGAAACTTGTTGCGGCTTAAATTAATTTTAAATTTGGACTTTCTAGTTTCATTTTTAAACTTATCCTCTGCGCGCGTTGTTAACTGTGTGTTTTTCACTTTCGCTTTTTGCAAAGATTAGAATACAAATATGCACTTAGTTTTCGATGTATTTGTCCAGCGTTTCACGATGTTGAAGTTTTGTTAAAACAAGGAGAATGTCAAACCTTATAGGAAAGTCACTCGCCGTTCCTTGAATGACCATTTGCAGAAAGACAGATGGAGCAAGGTATCTCAAATCCTTGGCCGCTTTAACAAACCATTTGTTGTAACACCTCATGATTTTTTTCCCTTTCATGATTCGTCAATCACCTGAAGTACAGAGTGATCTTTCTTAAAGTGACAGTGTTTGGAATGCCCTGTAGCACGATCTAATAGCCAAAATGGCACCAAACTTAGTATTTAGACTAATCAAAACATGGGAAGAGTTTCCGTGAAAACAATTTTAATTCCAACAATCACCGCTAGGGCATTTTGTGGCACTTTACAATGTATAAAATGTGAGAAAAGGAAAATACTAGCACATATAATCGTGCAGTTAAATTATTAATGTTTAATTACAACATTTACTTTCCCGGTGAGGAATTAGAACACATTCAATGTGAGCATCGTTTACAGAAATAACACCGTGCATTTTGCGCACGACGTTCTCCACAGCCGTACGTAACATATCACGAAGAATATTCCGCACTTTGTTATGTTGTCCTTTAGAATAGACAAATTTGATATTCCACCAACATAAACTTGAGATTTCAAATAACTCCAGAGCCAAAAATTGCAAGGCATGAGGTCAAGGGAACGAAGCTGGAAAACTGCGACTTATGACTCAATCATCTGTGAAGTTTTGATGCAACAGCTGCTTTACCTTATTATAATGTTCGGTGGAGCACCTACGAATTCGGTTGTGAAACCACACTAAACATTAACTTTTGGGGAATTTAATGGGATTTCATGCTGGGTGTGGGGCTGCTCAGAAACCCAAATTCGGCTATTTTGTGTGTTTTTGAACTCATTGAGATAAAAATGGCACTCATCTCCCTACAGAATATGCCATGGAAAAGCATCATCAATTTCCACCCTAGCAAGAGACGATCGAGCGAATGCCATTCACTTATCATAATCACTTGGCTTCAGTTAGTAGCAAGCGGCTGATTTTGTTGGAGTAAAATTCAATAACGCGCCCCTATTACTGGCGCTATCATATCACATTTGCATTTTTCTTTGATACCCGTGTTTTATGCTATTTCTTGTTATTGTAAACTACAGCATCGCCACAAAATGACCTGAATTTTGGAACTAAATATTTTTTTACGGAATCTTTTCTCCCATATTTAGATTAGTCTAAATACCCAGTTTGTTGCCATTTCGATCATTAGAGGGTGCTTCAAGCACTGTCACTTTAAAAAAGATTACCCTGTACAATGACGAAGCATCGAATGTTGTGGATTTACATGCCATGATTTAATCCTCAATAGCCTTTGTGTGTATGAAATGCCACACTTGGCGGGAAATGAACTAAAGTCTGATGAACGGCATACATGTAGAAGTCGTTTAACAAAAGAAAATGATTTTATAATCAATTTCAATTTATATTTTCATTGTTTTATGAATTTTTCGATATTAAAATGGGTCAAACATTCTATGTATAATGTTCTATACTCATTCTTTATTAAATAGCTTGTTATCTTAGTTATAATTCTAACTAAAAACGCATTTTTACCTTGTTTTTTAAACTACAAATTAGTTTATATTTTCACCTGGAATAAAAGAATCTCTTCATTTTGATTTTGCTTCAGGGTTCCAATCAAACAATCAACTAACAAATACTTTTGTATACATTTCATTGATATATTATTTAACAACATTTATATATATATATATATATATATATATATATATATATATATATATATATATATCCTCTTAATTTATAAAATACTCTTAAACTTAGTTATTCATATTTACATTATAAAACACTTGTTTTAACGCTTAACCGGCTATCCCGAGGTAACTCGGGCAATCAATTCTGTGCGTTTACCGGCTATCCCGAGACTCTTGGTAGGGGCAACTGGCTTCACTTCAGTGTTTTAAATTTAACCCCCAAAATTGACGGATTACCATGAAATCATAGCTGGAGAACTTATTTACTGAACGGTTACGGTTGATTTAACAAATGCGCGCGAAAATCGAAAGTGTTTCAAGGAAACGAAAGCTGATTACATTTTATTTTTCTATATTTATTCGCATTTAGATTTCATAATGAAATGCTATCTAAATATTAGAATTTATAAGCAACGTATAAAATATTAATTTCATTTATTTATCAGGTTTTTAAATTATTGAAATTTTTTAGCTCTTTTGCATTATATATATATATATATATATATATATATATATATATATATATAACACACACACACATATGTATGTGTGTGTAAATTTTTGCTTAGTTATAAACTGGATAGTATGAAAATATGTGACTTTGCTACAAGGTTATAATATAAGAAATCTTAATTAGTTCAAAAATATGAAATTTTAAAATGTTAAAATTTTTCTTAAAATACGAAGGAATAAAATAAGTAATAAATTAGATCCTATATTTTAAATTTTTAATGAATTTAGTATTTTAAGCAATTTTGCAATGGATTTTATACGTCATTCTTTCATTTCTTACAGTTACATTTTATTAAAATTAGATTATATATTTTGTTCTACGAATAATTAATCTTTGTGATCTCTCATGTTTTAATTAATTTCACAATGTACCTAACTTTAGTTTATAAATTGAATATAACTTGGTGCTAGAATTATCATAATAATGCTTATTTGATTTATAAAAGATTGACAAAAAATAGGAACTGCTGAACTTTCAACTCTGTACCAATAACGAGCCCCAGAAAGATTATCGAATTCATAGTCAGTGTCTGAATAGTCACCTTCATCATAAAAATAAAATTCTTCTTCGCTGCTTGATATTCGTAAGCCGGTAATATTTTCACAATTACAACTAGCTTCAAGAGTTACTAATGAGAGTGAAACAGCACTCACATATATATATGCAAACAAGAATAGTGAAGCGACAATATGGCATTTCAATAATTAGTTCAGGCCAGCTGAAGGAGATTTATTGGCACGCTCACCTGGAATATATCATTAGACATATAATTCAAAGAAAACTTGGTTGGAAATGTGCATCCACTATATCAATGCTACATTTGATTCAAATTTACATTTATCGGTTTTTTCACACGGAATTTGAAAATTCTCAAGTTCCCTAGTTTAGAATTTGTCAATACTGTCAATCCTGATGTCAAATGCATATGATCAGAAACACTAAGTGATCTATCTGCTATGTTCATTCTACTTGTTAATAATTTAAATTTAACTACATGTGCATTGATTTCCTGTTTACTTGAGACTTTGATTAAACGTGTTTTGAAATTATTTATATTTTTGAAAGCTTCACACTACTCAAGTTTTCAGTACATATTTCAACCATTGTTTAAAATACCAAGATAAAGATACTTAAAAAAATGAAGGAATAAATCCTATTACATAAGTATTTTCGAATTTTAGAATGGAAATTGTGTTACTCTTTATCCCACATAAAATTATATTATTTAGGTCTATAACTTTACAAGGAAATTGCTATTTTTAGCAAGAAAATTTTAATTTTGATTCAAACTTTCACTAAATTTACATTTTGGTATAGGAATGGCAAATGATATTAAAATACATCAGGAAGTGCCAATTTCAGAAAAATTACTAAAAATATACCCTTAAATATTTAAGAAATCTGTTTCAGAGACATTGTACCACTATTTATACATAAGCTAATGATCAAAATTAAATATTTAAAAAATATTTGAATTTAGTAATCCCAAACGTTTTTCAGTATAATTAAAATATCGGAGAACATATTAAATTATTTAATGTCTTTATTGTGAGGTTCAAAAGTATTTTAGTAAACTTTTTGTAAAATTAAGGATATTTTAACCTAATATTTCGTAAATATAATTTAAAATCATTGAATAAAAGTTAAAGTTGCTTACAAACTTCGAAAAACACGTGAAATTTCCTGTATCATGCAAAAGAGATACTTTCCTTAACTAATTTAATGATTACATTTTAAATATTACGCTTTGTTTCTCACATACTTCAATATCTAACAGCATTGTACTAAAGATTATATTTTTACCCCCTTGAAATAAAATACTTCAAATAAGCACTACATGTGGCTTTTCTTTTATTCCTTTCGTGTGTTTTCGAAAACAAAATTCAGTGACTTAAATCTAATACTATGCTAAATAATTTAACCTTCAATAAGATGTTTCTAACATAAAAAATAAATTTTATCTTTGTGATAAATTAATAAATTATGATATGTATTTTAATAGGTTAACTTTAATACAAAATTAATACTGTCGAAAGTGGATGAAGAATATATTTCTGGTTAGTGAATTTATGCTTACAAAAATTAATTTTGTGAAGATTAACTTCTTTAATCAAAACTGTATAAAAATAAAATAAAATTTGATTAATCAAATGAAAAGTAAAGTAGTTAAGTATTTTTATTTTATAATCATCAAGAGAAAAATGGATGTTACATGATTATTTTACTAAAATACATTTTTTCAAAAAAAAAAAAATCTCTAAATTTAGCATTTTTAATGATTTGCATGTCAAAACAGTTATAGTTTTGAGAAGAGAAAATATTAATTGCAGAACTAATTTGAATATGTGAAAAAGATAATATTGACATGTTCTTTACTAAATATTGAATTATTAGAATACTATTGTAAACAATAGCGTTAAGATTGCTTTGTTTTTATGCATTTCCTTTTATTCTCCTTTAGAAAAACAAATTTTCAGGGGAGAGATGCATTCATTTTAATATTTGTGCAAAACAATTTAAGAAATACTGAAAGATCTATAACATGGATTTTTGTATAAAGTGATATTTTTACATGATTGGAAACGGAAATCTCTTGGTATGAGGGATCTAATATGAAAAATTTACGTTCAAAATGTTTTACAAAAATTTCAACTAAAGTTAGTAGCTTACTTCTTAAGTCTAACAATAGACAATTAAGTTAGCTTTTTGCTTTTCAAAACTATTAAAAAATACAATTTTGTCAAAATTCTTCAATTTCTATGATTAAAGCAACAAAAGCATTTCTTTTAATATGTTTGAAAATTATTTCATGATTTTAAAAATATAGCATTGATTATGATAAGTATCTGCAATTATTAAAACCAATTAATTATAAAACAGAAAATTAGGTACTTATTTAAAGCTATCTAAAATCATTTAATTTTTTACTATCTGGGAAGTTAAAAAAATATTTGTAATTTTTAATAAACAAAAATGATTTAATATATATATATATATATATATATATATATATATAGGCAAAATAATTAAATAAAATTCATATTTAGTGTAATGAATTATTAAAATAGGGACTTCAAAAAATTTTCTAGCAGAATATTCACAAACTAAACTACTAGCACATTTTTTCTTCAGCTGACAGCGATTGATGGACTTCCCCACTGAAAGTCATTAGAATGTGATTATCGTCAGGTGGTCCAGGGTAAAACGGAAATACGTCTCATCAAGAATTAGGGGCTTTTGTTTTCTTGACAAGCTCTAAAGGTGGAAAAACGTGCAATGCAGTGAAAGTCAAAACTATGTTGCCACCACGAAGCAATAATAGAGTGCTTTGTTCACAGAACCCCAGACGGTGTTAAATTTCGAATTTCTGAATTTCAAATTTCTGTTTGGAATACAAAAATATTTTGACTTGTCTGGAATTATTATTATTATTATTTTTTAAATTCACGGCAGGTAACATTTTTTATGTCTTTATTTACAATGTTTACAATAAGCTGCATAATATAATATTTGGTTTATGAACATATTTTACCTAACATGTACAATTCAGTATTTATTTAAGTGCTCGATTGCATAAATTCCATAAGTTGATTAAGATCTTGGTTGCAATTCTTTTAAATTTTTATTTGATTCAGCTCTAGATAAATATAAAATAGCTAAATCTAAAACGTATTTTGGAAAAAAAACAGCTACGTATATGCATTAAATCTCTTTAAAATTATTCCTTCAGTATTTACAGCATCCATGCAATTTATATCCTTTAAATCTAAAGGAATAAAATCTTAAAAGAAATCAGAAATAGCACACAACTAGTCCTCCCCAGATCACTTTAAAATTACGATCTGCTGCTTGTTTTATTTTGTTCAACTAATATAATAAAATTTCAAATACTTTCCTTATTTCTGGCTGTCCTAATTAATTTAAATCTATAAAGTGAAATGTTATTCGCGTTTATATTTTATAAATGGTATTATATTTGCATCAGCCATCGGCTAGTATAAATTAAAAGGTTATGATTAAAGTACAATGCTTGCGCCATCAATTAGCAACACTTTTTTCTCAGCAGTGATTTATCACAATTTTATATACACTACTGGCAATTAAAATTGCTACACCAAGAAGAAATGCAGATAACAAAATGATATTTATTGGACAAATATATTATACTAAAAATAACAAGTGATTAAATTTTCAAAAAAATTGGCTGGATAGATCCTGAGAAATCAGTACCCAGAACAACCACCTCTGGCAGTAATAACTGCAGTTATACGCCTGGGCATTGAGTCAAACAGAGATTGGATTGCATATACAGGTATATATGCCCATGCAACTTCAACACGATGCCACAGTTCATCAACCGTAGTGACTAGCATTTGGTGACGAGCCAGTCGCTCGGCAACCATTGACCAGACGTTTTCTATTGGTGAAAGATCTAGAGAACGTGCTGGCCAGGGCAATAGCCGAACATGTTCCGTATCAAGGAAGGTCCGTACAATACCGGCAACATGCGGTAGGGCATTATCCTGCTGAAACGTAGGGTTTCGCAGGGCTCGAATAAAGGGTAGAGCCACGGGTCGTAACACACCAGAAATGTAACGTGCACTGTTCAAAGCACCGTCAATGCGAACAAGAGGTGACCGAGACGTGTATTCACTGGCACCCCATTCCACCACGCCAGGTGATGGGCCAGTATGACGATGACGAATGCACGCTGCCAGTGTGCGTTCACCACGATGCCGCCAAACACGGATGCGACCATCATGATGCTGTACACAGAACCTGGATTCATCTGAAAAGATGAAATGATTATTCATAGACAATTGTAAAAAATATTATATTGTAAAAAAAAAAAATAATAATAAATTATGTGAATACAGGATGCAGATTTTTTATGTTGAAATAAAGAGCTGTATAATAGGCTTACTTTAAGTTTATTACATATATTTATATTCTTGACATCTAATAAAAATAACTGCATTTTATGATTCTTTAATACATGCTTACGAGCTGTAAAATATTTTAATTATTTCAATTAAATTCATTGGCAATTTCATCGGTGCAATTAATACACGATATGAATAATTTGTCTCTTATTAACGTTATTTAAAATAATTTCAGAATGAAAAAACGGATTCGTAAATGCATAAATGTCATAAAATTTCTTTTGCGAAATTTTAGCTATCAAGATTTATACTTATTTTCAACAAAAATGAACTTCGCTTCGCTCTTTGTAATAAAATGTTTGTCAGAAATAGCAATGAAATTGCCGATAGCTTTATGAATCAAGCATTTGGATAAAATTGCAGTTTGCTTAGGAAAAGACTTCAATTTTTTTTTAAATCGGATGATTTATTTTTTTTTTTTGAAAGGGAAGTGTAGTAATCTAAGAAAACTAAGCATATCCAAATTTAGTCGAACATTTGAAAATAATAAATTTTATTACATAAATTTCAAGTATTTCAGTGATTGAATCCTGAATCATTCCCTTCATATTCAATTTCCCTCTACTTAAACTATATAACTACAAAGTCTCATTAACTAATTAAAATTATTCTAACTGTATATAAACTCACCACACACACACAACTTTAAGCATCATCATATAATATCCTTCGGGTGTCACTGAGAAGATAAGATAGTTTACTTTCCGAAGAGGAATTATTGATTTATGAAAGGCAAATGTTTTGGGGATTTCAAATAAAAATTAAATTTCAGAACAATTGTTACATTATTTCATTTCCTTCATTTAAATTTTTAAAACTACTAAAACATTCATTTTTTTAAAGATTAGATATTTATGTTAAATAGCATGATATATTTGCAATTAAATTTTTTTCCATCTCTCGTTTACTTCGTATTTAAATATCACTTTAAATAAAATATCAGATTTCTTATTAACAAGAAATATTAAAAATTTCTATTTTATAAATCAATGAAACAATAATATAAAACACAAGAAAGAGGAATTCTATACATTTATTTACCAGCAAAAGTCTATGAGAAACATCATGAATAGAATTTTTTCATTAAACAATACTTTCAAACAAAAATATTAAAATTTCACGCATAAACAAACTTTACGAAACAGTTGAGAATTAAAAGACTACAAACACAACGATCACTTTGTTCCAAAATCACAAATGAACCTTCTTTTATATAAAGTTCACTTGTGCTTCCTTTCTTCAACAATCACATTCATTTTATCTTTGGCAAAAAATAGAGTTTGAATATCTTTAACACCAGGTGGCTTAGACAGTCGAAAATTCTTAACAAGAATGGTCAGAAAGAGGAACACTTGATTCATTGCAAATCCTTCGCCTATGCAAGAGCGTTTGCCTGCAAAATAATTAAAAAATTTCCTTTCACAAGGACATAAAGACATACTCTATGTTAAAAAATAATCTATGTTACATACACACAAATATATTTGCATTCTGCATAATACAGAAAATGCAGCATCATTATTTGGTAATGTGATTTTATTTTTAAAATTATTTAATTTTAAAAATATTTATTTTAATAATTAATAATTAATAATTTTTAAATAAATTAAATTAATTAATAATTTTAATTAATTTTAAATTATTTATTATTATTAATTTTAAATTAATTAATTTTAAATTAATTAATAATTTTTAATAATTTTTAAATAAATTTCAAATAAATTCAAATTAATAATTTTTAAATAAATTTCATTCCATCAGAGGGAAACCTCAAAAGTTAATAGAAAATTTTTTTCACATTTCCGCTTTTAATGAACTTTCATTAAACAATATATTTTCGCCCAGTGTAAAATCCATCAGTTTTATGGTATGCTTTTTCTTACTTCATCGTATGAACAGAAAAATCTGCATTCCATAAATACAAGACAATGTTTAGGGCGATATTCAGCTGAATTTTTGAAATGACGATGGATAAATTCGGCGAATCAAAAGCCAGATCGCAAAAAAGGCGACGTGTTTACAAAATTGGAGGTTTCTGATTGATTTGATTGAGACATCGTTCTTGCGAAAGTTTAGCTCAATTTCGTTATAATGTCAACAAGAATATGAATTTTTTGCAGCTAGATGACATAATCGGAAAAATGTATTTCGGGAACTTGATAATGTACATTAACTGCCACGATATGAATGTTAACTAAATCATATTAATCACAGCTACGAAAAATTCAGTTAAAACATTTTTAGTAGATTCTATAAGATTTCTAATTATGCAGTTTTTTTCTTTATTTACTGTTGTTTTGAAGCAGAAGGGGCTCACAAAGACGATTTTACTTTTGATTAGTTTTAGTCTGACCTTGGTCTTACGCTAAGTTATAAATTTTTAGTAATTGAAAATTAATGAGATCATAAAATTTATTTTTATTTAAGTCTAAAAATGTAAGATTTGTTTTAATTTGTATAAAGTATTGTATTTCTATGATACAATTTTTACTTCATTCATTAAAATCAGCTAAATGAAGTGAAGCAAAAAAAATTGTTTCTGAAAATCCAGTACCACAATGCGGAGCCCTTAATCAATTTTGAAAAGTGGCAATCCATTTAAATTCAGTTCTTACCTATTCCGAAAAGTGTGAGAAGATCTGGTTTTTTGCTCTTTTCTGCAATAAATCTGGAGGGATTGAATTTCTCCGGCTCATCGTAATAATTTGTATTCATGTGAGCAGAGTAGAAGTTGTAGAGAGTGACGGCACCTTTGGGAATCCGGTAGCCGCACACAGTTGTTTCTCCTGATTGTGTGAAGACAAGTTTTAAATTACAAATAATAAATTAAAGTTACGTAAATGTGTTTATATAAGCAGCTCAAATAAAAAAAATCCTAGATTATATAATGAGCAATAAAATATATATAATTCTAAATGAAAATTCTAATAATTCAGTTAGATGCTATTTTAACAGCACAATTTTTATTTATTTGTATAAGAAAATAACAAACATAAATTTTCACTTTTTTATTTGAAGCTTTAGAATGCTTCTGCAATTGAATGTGCGCATACATTTTGAGACTTAAACACATATTTATATGTCAAAATTGGCACACTAAAGATTTGTATTTTCAATATCATCATAAATTACAATACTGTGAGTAATTTTGTAAGAAATCTTAAATAAACATTAAAACAGTAACGCGCTGCCATCTATCGGCAGAAGTGATAAGGAATTTGAATGTAATTCTAAAAAGAAAAGAAATGATACTTCAAATATGGATGAAAATATTTTTTTCTAGTCTTTTTATAATTTATACAAACTTTTAAATATTACGATATGCATTTCGAAAGTTCACTTATACCTAAATATTAAACTATCCAATTCTAGGGTCAATTTTTACTTAATAAAACAATTTTATAGAGAGAAAGCTTTTCTTGCTGAATCTAATTGATACATTTATTTTTTCTCAATTGATTTAAAAAGATGCAAGTTTGAATTTTTTTCAAAAAAATCTGTTTGACAATAGCGATTTATTAAACTATTTAAAAGAATTCACTTGCTTATATTGCTGCCTTATAAATGGTTGAAATGATCTTGCGTAAACATTTTTGTTAATCATATCTTCCTGAAAATAAATCTTAATGAGATTTTGCATTATTAGATTTAAGACTTTGATAATGAGTAAATTTAGTATTAATTTCTTTCAAATTTTCTAAAATACTTAGTTTCATAGCACATTTCCATAATAATTTATAAATGCATAATATCATTTAAATTAGAAAAACGTATTTTTGATAAAAAAAAAAAAAAATAAGCTTGTTAATTATTAACCAGAAATTTTTATGATCCTTAATAAGCCTGCATTACTAAATACAACGCAAATTAGATGGATTTCAAAACCTATTATTTTCTTTTCGGTTGAATATAATTGATAACGAATTTTCATCTTATTATTATTTAATCAATCTTTATGATTACATATTTATTTTTATGAATTTGAAGCAAAAAACTCATGAATATATAAATTACCTAAACTCTACTTTGCTTAATGTTTACTTTGCAAAATGCACGATACCTTAAAATAT